>PVIH01004217.1:0-144588 GCA_004025045.1 Sigmodon hispidus
GTGGACAGGTGGTGGGGTGGGCAGGTGGTGGAGAGGGCAGGTGGTGGGGTGGGCTGGAGGAGGGTGGGTGGAATTAAACTTCTCATTTTACAAGATTCTTTTTATTATTTCTTAAACTATTTCCTTTGTCCCACTCACAGGCTGAGATCTCTGGTCTGACCATGGTCAGGGAGGCAGGAGACAAGAGCTCGGCCTTGCTTGTCTTCTGGGCTCCTCTTGAGTTCTAGAAGATTCCATCCATGCATAGACTGGTTACATCCATGCTAGCACACAGCATTTTCACTGGACCATGTCAATAATAAACTGTCCCTGTATAAACCCGAGTTGACACAGCCCGCAAAAGTGAGCTGTGTTAACTGTTAGGACTGTCGGCCATTGCCAGCAGCCCACAGGCATGAGCTGGAAGGCCAGACAGGAACTGCAACCCAGGCACAAGCCATTAAAGCCTCAAACATTGCCCTGCTGTCTACAGTGACAGCCTCGCCCACACCCACTGTCCTGCTGACACAGCTGGGCAGGGTCACTGCAGGCAGGTTTCAGGGAGTCCTGGGCACCTGGGTCTGGTTAGATGCAAGCAGGGGGTCTCCAGTCTTCTCTTCCATGGTTGGGACATCAACCCACATGCTACTTACTCAGTATCAGGCAACCTAACCAGCCCAGGCTGACTTCTCTGGTTACAGGAAAATGATGGTTTGGCCCCTAAAAACATACTAAAGGGAGCCCAGGCACTTGAGGTTGACAACAGGTCTACTCTGTCAACCTGTACCCCACTGACCCACATGTATATGTGTATGTGTGTCCACGCATGTGCAAATAGGAGCTTTACTACGAGTGTATGCATATATAGTGTGTGTTTGTGCATGAATACACTCCACATGTATGTTCTATACAGTGTGTACATGTATGTGCATGCATGCTCCATCATACAGATGCTACACTGTGCAATGTATGTATTGTGTGCATATATGTTCTATTGCATCAGTGTTCTATGCGAGTATGTATACATGTGTGCATATACACTTTATGTATGTATTCGGTGCAATCTGTATACATATGTACAGATATACTTAATATGTATGTGTTTTACATTTACACTCCATTGTGTGTTTTATACGCATTGCTTGCATTTACACTTCACTGCTGTGGGACTATGCCCTTGTGCACTGTAAATATTTGTCATTGTAAATGTCGGCTTAATGAAATGCTGATTGGACAGAAGCTAGGCAGATGGGAAGTGGAGGCGGGACAACCAGACACGGAGAATTCTGGGAAGGGGAAGAGCAGAGCAGATGCCAGTGAGATGCAGAGGAAGCAAGAGAACAAGGCTGCTCTGAGAAAAAGCACCAAGCCACATGACTAAACATAAATAAGAATCAAAGGTTAGTTTAAGAGTTTGCAAGTGATAAGCCTGAGCCATAGGCCAAACAGTTTATGATTACTATAAGCCTTTGTGTGATTATTTGGGACTGAATGGCTGTGAGACCAACCGAGAAGAACAGAGAAACTTCTGACTATACTCCACAGGACACACTGTACAGTGAGCACATATCATACTCACACACACGCCGTGTGCTTGGGTACACACACTGTGCACACTCTACAGCATTGCACCTATGTTCATACTGCACACATACCTGTTAATGAGTATATGTGTTTCTGTGTGTTAGCAGACACCCTGGCCACACAGGCCTCTCAGACAGAGGCTCCCATGTAGGCCATGACTAGAGGCTCTGCCATAGTATGGCCTTAGGATATCTTTCTGATATCCAGAATCTCCAGAGTGTCCAGGCACAGCCATGGCCAAGTCAGGGACAAGGCCATCAGAGAACTCTCCCACTCAGGGAGTCCATGGTCCCGCTTAACACTACACAGAACCATTTCCCAGCAGATCCAGCTCTGCTGCATTCTTCCTTAGCCACCAAAGCCAGGTGCTTCCAAAGGAGATTTATCTCAGACACTCTTCCCTACAGACCCACAGGATTTATGCTGACCACAAGTGTCTTGCCCCTGCTGGCCCAGCAGATAGGAGGATCAGCATGCCTATTCCCAGAATGTCCACACAAAAATAGCCAGTGTCCTCAGACAAGCCTCATGGCAAATACACAGTAGCAGGTGCCCAGCATTCCTCTCTGGATGGCGCCTTCTGCCAGGTGCCATGCAGCTGCCAGAGACTGCCCCAATCATCGCTCCCACAGTGGTCCCTGAACACCCCCCTACACACATACTCTTAATTTCCCTCTCCACTTATCTGACAGTTGCAGTCACCTGACCCACCTTAATCTCCTTTTGCCAGGCCTGGGGAGAGCCTTCTCCTCCTCTTCCCAGCAGCCAGGCCTTCTAATCCTTTTAGTGGTGAACCTCTCTGCTCACAGCTGCTTTTCTTGCTGGGGTGTGCTGCTCAGGTGTGTCTGTGCATGACCCCTAGGTCCACACAGACCAGAAGAGGAGCCCTCTGCCTGGGGTGTGCTGCCCAGGAGTGTCTGTGCATGACCCCCAGGTCCACACAGACCAGAGGAGACATAGCAGCCAGCATCTCCCACCACCTCTCAAGCAGGCTGACAGGATGTTTTGGCAAGAGTTTTCAACCTTGCAGACAAGACGCTTCCCTGGCTCGGGTGAATGATTTCACTCCAGTCTGAGGCTCTGAGTAACCTCTCTCACAGTTAGCCTGTGACCCTCCTCGGAGGAGGACCTGTGACCCTGAGGGAGGGGCCTCTCTGTCTCTCTCTCTATTTCATTCTCAAGATCAATTCTGTCTGTTACAGCAGCTGCCCCTCCACCAGCTGACACCCCAACTCCTTGACTTCATGACAGATGTGTGTGGGGCTGGATTTTTGACCAAGAAGGTCAGAAGGAGGAGAAAAGGAAAGATTAGGAGAATATCTCCCCCAAAAGTGAGGTCAAGAGAGAGACAACAGAGCCGCCATCATTCATGTGGCTATTCCCTGCAGTCTCTGTGTCTTAGTCCACATTCCGACTGCCCCATGGCCCCATGTTTCATCTCCTCAGCACCAGCTCCACCAGCCACCAGGTGTCCCCTCTGACTCAGTAACCCATCTCCAGATTCAACTTAAGAACGACAGACAGGTACCAGCTTAGTCCAGAAGCTTCTCTGACCCTCACTTTACATAGAGATCAAAAGTCTTCTGTCCACAATGGAGAGGGGCAGTGATTCCAGCCCCTGCTGATGTATCCCCAACCGCACAGACAGACACAGAAGGCGGCTGTGAACTCAGAGGCTGAGAGGGTGATGTGAGTGTGTAAAGCGTCTCCTTCCTACTTCGTCCCTGTTAACGACAGGATGAACCCCTCCTCCTCAGCATCACTCAGCTCCTAGTGGGGGTGGGGGTCAATGATAGTAAGTGGATTTGCAACATGGGAACCCTGGAGATGTGTTGCCCACACTCACAAATACCAAAGCTGAATTTTTTCTAATACAACTTCTTATAGGGCCCCCATTCTGGACTTGAGGCTTCCTTTGTTGGCTGTGGGCAGATATGGACTCATAGCTTATGGCCCTGGAGGGAGAAATCTACCCCACAAGAACTGGTGGATACACGTGTCAGTGGATATACAGTTTCTCACCTTTGGAAGAGGCTGGCATTAACTAGCATATGTTGTTACATCCCTGCTTGACACTGAGGTCTCCATCCCCAGGGGCTTGTCATCCAAGCTGCTGGTCTCACTCTCAGGGTGTCAATCTCACCGCTATGCCAGGGGCACAAGGTTCACATTTCTGACATTCCTTGGTAGGACAATGTCAGGCTTGGGAGCACTCCTGGGAGCCTTCTACCATATTGCCTGGGTTGGTTGGTTCAAGGATGGGAAAGAATAGCTTCAGTGAGGGCGAGGAGAGGCAGGAGGCCAGCTTTGATCCCAAAGGTCTGGAAACTCATTTCTCTGTGTTTCCAGGACACAGCCATGTGTAGCTGAGGGGAAGTAGTCTGTGATCACTAGAGCCTATGGTGGGGGGGGGGCCTAGGGTCAGCAGGATGAGCTTAGGGAGACGAGGCACTCATCCAGAGGGTGATGTGACCCATAGGCTTCAGGGTTCTGTGCCCAGACATCACACCAGTCACACATCCTTTATTCCCTCAGCCCCTGGTCCATCCCTCAGTCCTTCTGCCTATAGTCTAATCCTTCAAGTAAACTCCAGCATTACATGAAGGATTTTTAAAAATTAAATTAAAAAAATTTTTTTTGAGACAAGGTCTTACTACATAGCCTGGGCTGGTCTGAAACTCACTTTGTAGACCAGGCTGAACCCAGACTCCAGAGATCTGCCTGTCTTGGTCTACTGAATACTAGGATTAAAGGTGTGTACCCTCATATCAGGCTACACGTGGGATCCCTAAAAGGCCCTGTTGCCTGAGCCGTGTGCTCGCGTGCTCGGGTGTCCTTGCTGTCCATGCCCTTCCGTTACAGCTGGCTCTTCTCCCTCCACCTGTTGTGCTGCTGGGGGGGGTCTCTGAGACTTCCCCAGTCACTGACCCTTTGTGGTTATACAGGGCACGTGTCTTACTCACTCCAGCTTCCCTGTCTAATCTGCCAGGGGCTAGCTCAGGGTGCACCCAGACAGTGGGGGGCTATAGGGGGTGTGTGGAGCATCCAGCATGGAAAGGGATCTTCAGACCCCAGAGGCTCCAGCCAGCTCCTCACCTCCCTCCTCCTCCTCCTCCTCCTCCTCCTCCAGGAGCCTTATTCCAGGGGCTCCCTCCCTTTTCTCCACCCCAGCACCAGAGCCTTTGCACTAGGTGGCCAGTTGGGGATGACCTGCCTTCTTTTTCTCAGACTGGCCCTGGTTTCCCTAGAAGCCAATCTTCACCCCACCTCACCCCCCAAAAAAACTTTCACACTGCCTCTCTCCTGACAACCACAATTCCCAGCACAGCCACTGGGTGGCGCCACAGTGACTCATCTCATTTCTGCACCTACTCACACAGGCAATAAACTGTCTGGAAGAAATGCGAATGGGGTTTAAACCTAGTACACCTAGATTAGGGCTCCCCGTCTGCGGCTGATGAAAACCTGGAAGGTGATCTAACATCCTTGCACCTCAGTTTTCTCTTATTAATGGTGTCATACATGGCTCCCTTGTAGCATCAATGTCAAGTTTCAAGTTCACAACTAGACTGCCAAAAGACAGCCATAACACTGCTTTTAATTTCACTCAAATATGACCACACAGGGTGATTTAGAAACTGAGGCCAAGACAGATGCATGAGGCTGCACAAATGTCTGTATACCTCTGTGTGTGTGTGTGTGTGTGTTGGTGTGGGGGCACACGGAGAAACCAAGTTCCACGTGGCGATCATTATGCAAGTATTTGAGGCGGCACACCGAGCTAAGCATAGCAGATTTGCGATCTGCAATAGGAGCTTGGCCTGACCAGCTCTGGTTCATGAATTCCTGAATCCTCAGCTCGCTTGCTGTGGTTTAAAGAGGATGCCTGCTGCCCCCTGCTGGAAGGAAGTTTGCATAGCAATGCTCCCACTAAGGCTGCTGAGGGGCAGGCTTCCTGCCTCTGATTTCTACCTCCTCAGTCCCCGGCAGCAATTGTCAGGGTGGGACAGGTGTCTGGGAGAGATAAATGGGGACAAGGTAACAATCTCTCCCACTCCTGTTAAGAGCAGCTGTTACCCAGTCAGTGCTTACTGGGCAGTGGAAGCCCAGGTTGCTATCCTGGGACACTCGGCATCCCGGGCTTGACCCTAAGCACCAACCACATTTAACACTCAGATCATTGCAGCAGGGCTGTGACGACTTGTGAACTGACTCCTGCTCAGACTCTTTAACCGAGCCCAGAGCCCTGCCGCCTGCCGCCTGCAGGAACCTGGACTCACGAACCAGCTGGTGTTTAGTGGTTAGTAGCTAGGCTAATCTTTCTGCCGCTTCTCCTGCTGGGACAGAGGGGCTCCCCTGCCCATCCCTTTCTGGTCAGGCACTGTCGCGTGACTTACTATGGCCAGTGACATGGCAGTGGTCGTGTTCTATTTCTAGTATTAGTATGCAGACCCAGAGTGTGAGATAACACTGTTTCTTCTGTTTATCAATTGCCAGGAGGTTGTTTCATGAGCTTGGGCACTGGAGTATGGTCACAGTGGACTTGACTGAGTCCAGCAAATCACAATGCCCATGAGCCAGATAAACTTAGGTTTATGGAACTTTGGGGTTGTCACTGAGCTGATGGGCACGTAACTTCCTCTGAACAAAAATCTTACTCACTTAACATACACTTGTTACATAATTTAGAATTCATCTGATGAGAACGGGAGGTGTTTTTCTCAAACACTTTGAACCTTTAAGTAAATGGACTTGGGGGTAGGTAGCAGCAAAGGGGACAAGACCGGGGTCACCTTTCTTTTTCTAACAATGCCCCCCACTCTCACTTCTGTCTAACTTATTTATGGGAAGACAAGACCAGATGAGACATATCAAGAAGAAAAGCAGAGCCAGCCAGCACCTGCTGGGGTGAGCTGGCAGCCACTGATGTCTGCAACTACACGGTCCCTAGCGCCACCTGGTGGTACTAACTGGCACCGCTAGGTACCCAGGCCATCTGCTGGTGTCTGGCAGGGTACACAGATTAACACTCAAACTAACTTCTTAGTTGGGACCTGACCACCAGAGGAGAAGACAGAAGTCACTGGACAGAGGGTTAGCAGGTGGCCAGAGTTAGCATCACTCAGAGCTGTGGGAGGAGACTACACAAGCCAATTTCAGCTGTCACTGTGACAGGAAGCCAGTGCAGAGGGTGTCTCAGGACCGAGACTGATTCCATCATTGTGCAGTGGGTCCCTGAAGTGCAAGGAAAAGCCACCACCAGGAAATCAGATCTGCACTCCACTTCCGCCACACCTCAGTGCTAGGCTGAGAAGGGAGAAAGCCAGGAGCTGTCCTGACTGCTTTCCTGTGCACTTCAGGCCTGTGAGGTGACACACACACCTCCCAGTGGGACAAGGAAATACACTAGACATATGTCCACAGTATGGAAGTGGCCTGCCCCAGGAGGCCTGGTCAGAGCTTTAGACCTCAGTGCCATAGTCATACAGTCTCTTGGCACACATTCAGATGAAACAACCACCCCATGGCCTTTAACACTCCTCTCCTCTCTGCCAGCCCCCCCAAAGTGAGCCACACCCCCACTGCTGGGCTGTTCAGAGCACCAGATTATCACCCACTAAGGCAGTGAAGAAGAAGAATCAGAGGAAAGCAATGCCAGGAGTCTGGAGCTTCATGCTGGTGTTCATATGAGAGCCTGGGAAGGGGCTTGAAGATGGCACAATGCTGTACATGAGTGTGAGGAAGGAGGTAAGACCTTAGGAGGTGCCACGGAGAGGAGACAGGGCTCCGGAGTTGAGAATAGCTTTCTAGAACATCCTCAAGGATCAACAACCTATTCTAAGAAACATCATGGCCACTGCCATTCACTGGAATGACTGACAGCCAGACTCCCACAGCAGACTCACATAGGTTCAGCTGGATCACAGCTTTGCAAAGACTGGGGCGTGAGGTTGGCCTTGGCCTGTTTTATTTCCAACCTCAAAGGTTGCCACTAGATGTCACATGGCCCTTACCTCAAAGGTAACAACTCCTGATCCTACTCAATGAGACAGGTCCAGCATGCCTGACCCCTGGCAGCTCAATGACACAGCGATAGCAAATCCCTTGGAAAGCTCCAGAATTACATTGTGTGTCCATCCCTAGCCAATGATTGACAGGAACCAGCTCCAAGAAGCCCTGAGGTAAGCTGAATCCTGAGTGGGCACTTTGCCTGGGTGAGCACGACATTGCTAGGTGTCCACTTGGAGACAGGCATTGCTCCGATTCTTATTCTTCTTGGAATGTCAGGAGCTGGTTATGGGTCTACACATCTGGAGACCCTAAGCCCGTGCCAAGTGGGGGCAGCAGCGAGCTTCTGGAAACAGCTGGGAGGACAGGGAAAGAGAGATGTCCTGGCTATTTCTCTGATCAACTTGGCACAGGCTAGAGTCATCTGAGAAGAGGAAACCTCAATAGAGAAAATGCCTCCATCAGTTTGGCCTGAGGGGCATTTTCTTAACTGATGCCTGACATGGGTCACCCTTGGGCAGGTGGTCCTGGGGTGTTTGGGAAAGCAGCCAGCATAAACCAGTAAGCAGCAGGCCTCCATTTATCTCTGTCCCCACCTTGAGCTACTGCCCCGATTTCCCTTCATGATGGCCTATAAGAAGTAAGCTGAAATAAAGCCTCCCCCTATCTGCCAGTTGCTTTGGGTCCTGGTCTTTATCACCGTTACAGGAAATCAACTAGGATCTGACCCAAGGGAAGAGAGGGCAGGAGAGAGCATCCTCTGGCACCAGTAGGGTAGTGACAGTGTATACAGAACTGAGTGGCTGAAGGAGCCCAGACTCTGAAGGTGGACGGCGTCGTCATGTTTGTGCATTCTGCTTCCCCTCAGATGAGATGTGGTGAGGGTTACACCGGGGAGACTGTTCGAACTCTGATATGCAGAGAGGATGAAGTCTGGAAGGCATGGGGTGTCTGCCAGGATGTGCTAAGGCTCTGGCTTGGACAGATGTGTTGGTTCCATGCCCTAGGGACCACATCTGAGGGCAGATCCCTCCATGCTTGAAGAAGCATCATGTGGTCAAACTACTTCTGTGTTATACTTCCTGGGAACCTGCTGCACAGTAGGCAACCTGTCATGGTACATGTGTGTTAAGAATGTGTGTAAGTGGCGCTGTCCAGTAGCTTTATGGAGGTGGAGAGGGTCCTGATGACTGTGCTCCTGACCCAGGCTCAGTTGCTTACACTAGAAGTCATGGCTTATGCTGGAGGGCTTTCCCATTGCACAAAGGAAGGCATGGAGGCACAGGACAGAAGCGCCTGTCCAATGCCAAAGTAGAAGGCAGAGGAACCAGTAGATGAACACACAAAGACACAAAGCAAGACACACAAGAGAACACAGGAAAAAACAAAACAAACAAAAAACCCGATTTCCTGGAACAGAGGCTGGGGCATGGATGCACAAGTTTGAAATCTCAGGCCAAAGCCCTCTGCACAGCAGGCAGCCCCCACAGTTCTTTTAGGATGATGACAGTGAGTCAAGGGAGATAATGTCTTAGGTGTAAGGGCTCAGAAAGATTAGCACTTGGGGACTTTTCTGTGCCTAGATTGTTCTACAAGATCCCAGCCACACCCAACATTTTGGTACCCAGCCCTCACTCATTGGCTGCTTGTGGGCTCCACCCAGTGGTGAAAGATGGGCACTACAACCTTCAAAGAGGCCAACTCCAGCCAGAAGAGGGTCAGCAAAAGAGCCAGTTACAAACCATGGGCTCAACCATCAATTAGTCAGTCAGCCAGCCAGTCAGTCAATAATACGATCTTGACAGGATCCCAAAATGCAAATACTTCAGTCCACATTCAGGTGTTTCCCATCATCCCAAGACAGTGTTTGGGTACACACAGGAAGCAAGAAAATGGGAGAAGCGATCTCAGTTCCATTGTTTCATTTGAAGGGTGGGACACCCCAATAAATCCTATTTATTATAGTTCCCCCTCTATCACAATCCTGTGCTGAGCCTGTTTGTGAGCCCCTCAGCATCCTAGAGCACCTCACCCCCAACACACACACACACACACACACACACACAGCCCACAACACCTGCCCCATGGCAGATAGCATTACAGATGAATGGTTTGACACTGCAGCCCCAGCCCACTGAACTCCGCACATTGCAATGGGCACTCTAGAACAGAGGGCGGGCCCATTGTGGGGGAGGAGACTGAAGTCTGAATGAGGGGCACCTGGAGAACACAGACCAAGAGCAAACCCTATGAAGGGTTGCATTTTGTTCCTCTAGAACCTATGACAGGACCATATATTAAAAAGAGTCTTCATAGATGTGTGCCTGTTCCCTTATCCATGGGGACATGATCCAGGATGCCCACCGGATGGGCTCACAGCCAAGCCCCATGCAAACAACTGAGGTATCAGGTAACACTGAACTTCCCACTCATCTTCTAGGTTTCCCTGCACATATGTTCATTCCTGTCAAGAGATTTAATCTACAAATTAAGCCCAGTAAGAGATAATAACCAATAATAAATAACAGTAATAAAATGGAGCAATTCTGATAGTACACCATAATAAGACTTATTTGGAAATTATGAATGGTTTGTTTCGGAATTTTCCGCTTAATAGTTTCAGAGCCACAGTAAGTGGAACTGTGGGAAGCGAGGTGCTAAGTCGGGAATGGTTAGCGTAAAGCTAAGACAGGAGCTGGGCTAGGATATGATGTGAGGGACAGAGAGGAGGGGCGGATGCTTGATCCAGGGTCACACAGAGGGGCAGAGGAAAATGGAGGTTGTGATACCTGAGGCATATGCTGGAGCGATGTGTCTCTAAGTCAAAGAACTCCAAAGAAGGCTTGGAAGCACAGGGCTAGAAGGAGCTGAGGGATCCTCCTCTAGGCTACAGAGAACCTTGTTCTGGGCTGTAAGTGGTGTGGAGGGGGGCTCCTGCTGTATCCCAGAGCTGAGGACCCTTTGGGTTGCAGACCACAGTCTCCAGAAAGTAGCTTGGGGAGCAGAAGCAGGTGACCACCTCTGCGGCTGGGCATAGGAACCAAAGTGAGACTTCAGGTCCTCAGAGCCTGCTGCCCCCCTCCACCCCCAGCCAAGACGGGGAGGGGCTCCCCAGGGAGGAATGGAGGGATGAGAGGGGTGGAAGCCGCTGGAACTGAGTTCACACCTCCTTTGCCGGGATGGAGGGATACAAATGACCCACTACAAACGGAAAACACTGATTCATTACCCCTGATGTGTGATGATGGGGTAATTATTTTTCTAACTGAGGAGAGCCGCCTTTTGACAGCAGGTGGAAATGAATTCTCCACTGTTTTAAGGACTGATTGGCCCAGGACAGGCGAAAAACTAGAAAACCTAATTAAATCGGGAGGCTCGTGAAATAAATGGAGCGCGGAGTTTGTTTGCTTGCTGCTGACAGGGAATAACGAGGAGGGCTCAGAAAAAGAAATGGGAGGGGCTCCTGTGATGGGCGTGGCCCAGGGAGGTGGAGAAAGGAGGGGCAACGGAGCGGTGGGCGGTCCCAATAGAGGAAACAACAGGAGGAAGCCCAGGAGCTGCTCTGCGATTTCAGGCTTCTTTCTTTGGGCATCCACTAATGACATCTGGGAAGTGGGAGTCGGGACAATCAGTTGGCACGTGGCAGCTCCACCAGGCTGTGGGGTCTGGCCTTGGAGCACATGTTGAGCGTTAGCCACAGGTCAGTAGGCACTTTCCAGTGCTGCTCTGGTTGGTATGAGGCCTCAGTTGCTTTTTTCTGTTTCTCCAAAATATTGGACCCTGTCACTTCCTCAGTAAGAGCAGTCCTCACTGGGCATCCGGAGCAGGAGGGGGGTGGGGGAGGCACCTGGCTATGGCAAAGGCCTCTCATGTGATCTGTAGTCTAAAGGTCTGCCCCTTCCACCAGGATGTTCTCTCATCCTCCTCACATCCCAGAGGAAGCTCATTACTTGCTGAGAGAGATTGCAGCTGGGCCCTCTTTCCCTGGAACCTGGCCATATTCTTTTCTAGAACCTGGCATAGGCCGTCCACCTATCACTTCTCAGAAAGTGGGACCGTATTCCCCATCTGTGAGAGCAGGCCCTCTGCTCCGCTTTGCAGACCATCCCAGGAGGCTCTCAGTGGGAAGAAGGCTGCCTCCACCACCCTGCATCTGCCCCCTCCACGTGGAGCGGTGCCTCCAGAGGGCTGCCATGGATAGTCAGGGCTCTGTGCAAACTAGAGGGTGTCTCCAGCGAGGTGCCTATGCTGCATTCTACTACTTCTGTTCCAATCCTGAAACCTAGATAGAGCCTGAAAACTATGGTTTTCCCCAACCAACAGAGCACAGCACAAAGCAGCCAGTTTCCATCACCCTTACTTGCCACACGGAGCACCCAGTCTTTCCGGAAGAGACTGCTGCATGTTTATCTTGTGACCTGTTTCTCACCAGTGCTTTGTGGCCAGAGTTTCCAAAGACACTGTGGATGCCGCAGCCACACTGGGCCACCCTTTTTCTGCTTGCCTGGTCACATATCCATCTCCTCTCAGCCTGTTTATCAACTTTGCTTCTTCTCCTCTTTGATGCATGTGAAAGTCAGCTACATGCACAACACTCTACATACACCAACCTGCTATTGTAACCAGGACTCTACATTTACTTGCAAAGCTTTTGTTTTTCTTTTAAGGTAAAAATCTACATACTCAGACACATGCAAACCTTCAAGCCCAGGCACCCATGCAGCCTGCATCCCCACTGGGTGCAGACCTTCACCCCAATCCAGGACCTCCTCATTAGCTCCCTGGTCTCTACACACCAGACCCCCAGTGCAGCTGTGATTCTGCTCTCTGTGCAGTTTTGGAACCATCTAAAAGTGGGATTATGTCCTCTGTATCTGGTTGTGCAGGGGGTTCTAGTCTCCGCCCATCTCACACCCATATCCTCCTTGCCCATTTGGCAATGCTATGGACTTCTCCTTAAAAGACAATAATCTCCTGGCCTACTTCCCCATGACCTTGCTGGACATTGGGTGGTTGCCCCTCTTGGTTCTTACCCATCCAGCCACACAAACATCTTTTGGTTTGGATCCATGTTAGAAGTTATGTTCTTAGGCCTTTGTGCAGTTTCTCTCAAGGACACACTGGGTGGAGAAAAGCAGGTTCTCACCCCTTCTTCCCAGCTGCCACCTACTCAGGAAAGGAGTCAGAATCAGCACAGGGTCTAATCCCTCCAAGGTCTGCTACAGCACCTGTACCTGTCCATGATGACATCTACCTCCTCCTGGACCACTGAGGATGCTGCTTTTTCCTGTCTCACTCTCATCTTTCCCTCCATAAAATCTCACCTTAAATCCAATCACTGGGAATGGGAGCATGCCAGGGTGCAAAGACTGTGAACAATGGTTCCCAGGGCCCCTTCACACCTACAGACTGTGCTGTCTTCCCATTTTGCGTTTTTTAAAAAAATTACTTTATCCATCAATCTATATAGCTGTCATCTATCCATCTATTTATCTATTATCTATCTGTCATCTATTCATCCATCCATCATCTATCATTTACCCATTTATTTATCCATTCATCTATCTATCTACATATCTATCACTTATTCATCCATCTATCCATCTATCCCTTCATCTATCTATCCATCTATTTATATATCTATTATCTATCTATCCATCTTCCAGAGACAGAGACCATGACATATATGTGGGGGTCAGAGAACAATTGGCAGGAGTCCGTTCTATTCTCCCATTACATAGGTTTCTGGAATCAAACATGATCAAGCATGACACTGGGTACCTTTATACTCACTTAATGTCTTGCTAGCCTACACCCTATTTTCTGATGGCCATTGGGACATCCAGGAGGCCTCTGTCTGCTTAAGGAGCTTGCCCTTGAGGGAAGAGGCTGTTATCATACCGCCATCACTACTGCATCCCAGGCATAGAGGGATATGAAGAATTATGGGGTAGTGCATGCTCTGTGCATTGGGAGTGAGGCGTATGTGGGTCTGTGTGAACTTCCAGGCAGGATGCTAAGGAGACTCTACCGAGGGGAAGCGGGCACAGGCTGACTTCTCCTTGCCTGAGTCAGAGTATATTTACATGTTTTTAGTGAAAGCAGCAGTAAGCCACACAAATTCTGTGGGAGAACAAACAAATTATCCCCCATTAGACGGAGCCTTGGAGATGTGCCCACGTTGGAAGGGGAGGGAGCGAAGATGGAGCGGGTGCTTTCAGCTGATGAACTCTGGCCGGCCGCTTGCTCCCCGGGTCAGTCTTGCCTACCTCTGCAGAAGCAAGCAGTCTGAGCAGTCTGATTTAAGATCCAGAAAGGGGCGCCCTAGTCAAAGCCCCACACTGGGCCTTGCACTCACTACAGAGAGGAGCCTTGTTCAGCAGGAGAATCTCTCAGGACAGGAGACACAGGGTATGTGAAAATTCTTCAAAATTACCAATGAGGGGGGAGGGGGAGGGATTGTGGAGAAAAGTCACTGAAAGTGAACTGGATGGTGCTGCCAATTCTAGAATCTGGGGGAAGGGGACCTCCTGAGAACCTGTGAGAGGGCCTGTGTGTGACACAAAAACAGAGCCACACCTTTCCTCCCAGACCTTTGTGTCTCAGGAGCTGAGGCGATGCCTAGGCTTTGAGAACACTGGAGTCAGCTGCTCTGCGTCCCTTTTCCGTTTAGAGACCGCAGCAGAGCAGCTTCTTTCTAAATCATCATCTGTAGAATGAGGGTCCCAGGGTATCACTTCCTAGGCCATGTTGGGGTTCATAGCCATGTCTGCTGGGACTGTAGCAGGAACCTGGCCCAGGTAAGTGTCCTATGACCTACAGTGCGGTGCAGCTGTTACTACATAGTCTCAGTTCAGAGGGAGACAGGATGACATCACCGGCAACATGACATAGACCCTTATGTGGTTTTGAGCTACACAAACTAAGGAGGCTGGTCTGGGATCTGGAAGCATGAGGAAGCCTTACATAGTAAAATGTTAAGAGACTTCCAGTCTGGGCGGGCAGTGAGTGGCCAAGGCTTTGCCAGGGCTCAGGTCAAGCTCTAGGGCCACCCTGAGACCCTGAGAATTCAAAGATAACCATATCAAGGCATCTGGATGTGGCCTGTAGGAGGCACTGTATCACAGGAGCATTTTATTAGTAGGAGGTGTGTAGCCAATGAGATTCCCAGAGCTTGGCTGAATTAACACCAAATTTATCTACATAACAACAACAATTATAACAACAGGTAACCCCAAATATGCTAAAATTATCATCATTTTCTTCAAGTCAGAGGCCTCTCCCAACAAGTAATTCTATTATTAACATTTTCATTATTTTTTATTTACTGAGGTGAAGTTTATATAACACAAAATTAGCTCTTTTCATGTTCCTGACTCCTACCAGTCATGTAAAAGGGCTCCAGTTCCTCTACCCAAACAAAAGGCTAGTGATATATAAATAAAGCATGGCCAGCTACTTCTTCTCAAGGCTTGACCTTCTGGGACCCATCGATGGGATGCAAAGGGAAATTGGCTTCATTTCTCTTGTCCATATGGAACAATCTAGGTGAGAAGTACAATAGGCATCTGGGCACTGATGTGTCTGGAAGCCCAGAGCAGGTGTGCTGAGCCTTGGAGTTGGCAGTGGGGTTCTAACACTCTGCTAAGGTGGGCAGGTGCCAGGAGCCCTGCCTTGTGTTATCAGACTAAGGCATGTGTGCTGGTTGGCTTTGGAAGCACACTGCCTGCTGTGAGGATGCTACCTGGCCTCTGAGAACCCCTCCATGGGAAGGCTTGACAACCTGCTGGTATCTTGAGTGACGTTTAATGCCAATAGACAGATGCCTGGTCACTTCTACAGAAACAGCAGCTCTTTTTTTCTACTTACCTGCCCCTTCACCAGGGAGAACCTCCATTCCCCCGCACACCAGCTGTTGTCCTTTGCCAGTGATTGGAATGTCAGAAGAGTGTCCCAGAAACATGAGGCCCTCAGAGCCTGGATGCCTGGGGCAACATCAAAGCCCCCAGCCTTGTCCACAGTACCTGCCTGCCACACTGAGAGCCCCCCAGTCAGTCTCTGACCCTATGTGGCAGCACACAGCCTTGACCTCCTAGTGGTGAGACCCGAGCCAGTCATTTGGTCATTCTGTGTCATAGTATGTTAAATATCTATTTTAAACGAACATGCGTGGTGCATGTGCATGGCCTGAAATGTTTAGACCTATTTCTAGCCTGATCTCTCTACTTCATGCTCCAGCTCCAACCACTGTGCCTGCTTATTGCTGCTATATGGACTCTTGCGCTCCAGAACCATGAGCCAAAATAATCCTATCTAAAAGTCACCTCGGTCATGCTGTTTATCAAACAACAGAAAAATATAAAAGTGAACATGTATTACATATATGTTAATGTATGTATGTGTTAAGGTGTATGCTGCATGGATGTATACATTTTGAATATGTGTTGCATGTTACATATGTGTATGCATGGCTTAAATGCTTACACATATGGGAACATTATGTGTATACTTATAGTAATGTGTATATGTGTGAACGTGTGTGCTACATGGGTTCATGTGCATGTGAAGATGTATGGTGTATTAAATGTGCTGTCTACATTTTGTATGCATGCATGTAGTCTATGCATGGGTTGAATGCATACAAATATGTGATCTTGTATGTATAAATATGTAAATGTGGTGAAGGTGTATGCTACCGTGCTGCATGGTTGTAGGTATAAATGTTTAATATAAATATGTGTAGTATATATACACATGTTGTGTATATTTTGCCTGAGGGGTTGCCTGGTAAAATGTTTACAAATATGTCAACATGTATATATGAATTTTAATGTGATTATATATGTGAATGAACTGCTACATGAGTCTACCAGTACATGTGTATAAATATATACATGTGTATATATCCAGGTGTATACTTTGTGTGTGTGTGATGTGTATGTATGGGATGAATGCATAGTATATGTGAGTACTGATGTAAACATGTATGTAGAGGTTCATGCTACATGAATGCATGAGTGCATGAATGTGCAGATATAAATGTGTGCAGTGTATATGCACATGTTGCATGCTTGTGTATATGTGTATAAATTTCTGTGGCACACACATGCTGAATGAGTCTATGATAGTTATGCATGTGCACATGAATATAAAGTGTATATTGTGATGTATATGCATATATGAACATGTGGTACATTGTGCACATGTGTATTCACATGTGTGAATGTGTGTGTTGTGGTATGCATGTGATGTTCATGTGTGTGTACACATGTTGAATGTGTGATACATGCATCTGCATATACATATATGTGTGATATGATCCCTGTGATAGTACAGAAGAAACCATCACAGCCCTTTCTGTGTGCACACACATCAGGACCCCTTGAGTACATGGGAACCACCAAAGACAACAGCATCTCCTACACACATGGAGAGCTGGCGTTTCCATGAAGGAACTCTGCGTCAGTCATTTGCTTCATGTGAACAGGAATCCTAAAGTCATGGCATCCCCTGCACTGTGGAAAGACACACTGACCTCCTCCCTGGCAGTTCCATGTCTTTGAGGGAAGCTGCATGTGGCTCTTTTAGAAGTCTTCATGTAGCAGGACACAGGGAGGCACGATCATCCCTGCTGTCACCTGTCTGGGATAGTGCTGCAACCATAGCAAGAGATGCCATGGAGGGTCCATGCCTAGATGGTGGCAAAGGGCAGATGCTGGGAGGTCACAGTTGGGTGATGCAGCCCAGAGAGCAGGTACATCTGCACACTCCGTGGGCACACCCGCATGCATCATCCATACCATCCTCCCTGGACCTGGCCCACGTTCACACACATTGGTGCCCCCTGGGTAGATGCTGTGGCTCTTCTGCCCTCACCAGTGGCCTGGGCTCTGTGCCCAGAAGCCCCCACCTGCTGGGCACAGCGGGAGGTGGAGACCGTGGGAACCTGACCAGCTGCCTGCACAGGTGGCATGGTGCAGGTGCAGCAGCACAGAGGGCTGGGCGGTGAGCTCTGCAGGATAGGGATGGACAACGGCCTGGAGAAACCCTCCCACAGGCCCCTTGGCCTCAGTCCCCTCAGGTCCCGCAGCATCCTGGGGTGAGAAGTGGGGCTCCCTAGGGCCCCTTGCCCACATCAGGGACTTGCAGGCTACATTTTCCAACAAAATGCAAATCGACAATTGCCTTACCAAAGAGCGAGGGGGAAAAAATCAGTGTAAACAAAATCTCTGTTGCCATGGAGACCATTAAAAATAGACTGCCTCCCTCCCCCTTCTTTCTGGGTAATGTGCTGCCGAGTTCCTTCACAACACGTTATTATTACTTTTTAATTATGAATAATTTCTCTCTTTCCTTGCAAAGATGGATTAACGCACAGAACTTCCCAAAGGAAGCCTCTCGGAATGGACTCATTCCAACATGTTCACACAGGTGCTGCACCCCATGTTTACACACGGGATCAAGGTCCAGATTTATCCATGCTCTTCTAACTGCTGTCTCACCTCTTTCTCTTGGCCTCACGCCTATGTGTCAGTCCTTCTCCTGTCTGCCTGTCTGTCTGCCAGATGCTCCAGTTCAGGGTACAATTTGGAACATGTAAGAGCAGGCTGGGAGGAAGCCTCCAGGGTGCTACATGTGGAAGAAAAGAAACCCTACCCCAGGGAAAGACCCTAGCCATTCCCACCAGCTGGGCAGAGTGGGGTCCCGTGAGGGGTGCAGTCTTGGTGGCTCATTGTGAATATCTGTGCTTTTATCACCAGCAGCTGCTAATTGCCTGTGGCTAGGAGAATCCATTTAGCCATAGCTTGGCAGTGGGCTGAAAACAGCCAAGGTGGCCCTCAGCAACATGAAGAGTGACAGACACAGGAGGGGTCATCATGGTCTAACCTTCTGTCCCCAGAGGCTTCCAGCCACTGATTTGCCAGCACACAGCACACAGGCCTATTAGCTAGAAGGTGAGGAAGAGTTACCATTGCACATGCAAGACTGAAGTCCATCCCATCCTCCTGGGGCATAATTTCATCTCAGAATTCTGCATCTTCAGGGTTCAAAAGGCTGCTCAGAGATACCCCACTATATCTACTGTCCCCAACACCATCAAACATCAAAGCCCAGTTTGTCCCAGCAGAGGCTTTTGAACTGGCCAGCTGAAGCCCAGCAAAT
This sequence comes from Sigmodon hispidus, assembly GCA_004025045.1. NCBI lineage: Eukaryota > Metazoa > Chordata > Mammalia > Rodentia > Cricetidae > Sigmodon > Sigmodon hispidus. The sequence continues at coordinate 18,736 of PVIH01004217.1, forward strand.
CCCGGTAGGATCTCTGTTGCTTTAAGTGCTGAGTATTTCTGAAGAGTCACAGCCTGGCACCCAGGCAGGCTTCTCATAGCCTGGAGCGACATTCTAACCCCAGGCTCTCCAGAGTCTGAACATTCCAAGACCTCCTTGCATTTTGTATGATAGTCAAGCCATTGTTGAGTGAGGAGTAACTATGTGACCTCGAGGCTGCCCCCACCTGCTGTTGGTGGGCTCTGCAAGTCCTAGAGGCCTGGAACATCTGGGTTTATTGTGAGTCAGCACAAGCAGCAGTGTGTGTGTATGGGGGGAGCCCACTGTGTCAACAGAATAGCCCCACAGTGGAATGTGGTTCAGTATGACATCAGTCTCGGGGCTACACACACACACCTCTGCTAAAAAATGGCCAAGTTCATTCTATATTACAGGAAGGTCTCCATCCTGGGCATCTGTTTCCTTCAGCAACTTCCTAAAAAGGCCCCACACATGGCCGATTGTCTCCCAGAAGGTGCTCAGGTGGAGAACTGCTCACCCCTGCCATGTTGACAGCAATCAGGTGATGGGCTGTGTGTCAACCAGGGATCGGCTTCCTTTGAGAAAAAGGAAAAAGGAAAGCAGCACACAGAGCCATGCTCCAGGGTGTGGAGGCTGTAGCCAGGGCAACAGCCAGCCTGGCTACCAGGAGGAGTGAGCCAAGAGAGAAACCCAGAGATAAGCTGGCCAAGGCAGGGTGAGGTGGACAGCACTGGACCAATGGCACACAATGTCTCTCAAGTCTGAGAGGCAAGCACTACTCAGCTTAGACCTGCACCTCAAGGAGGCATGCTGACCTGGACATTCAAGGTGCGGGGTGGGTGGGGGATGCAGGTCAGGCAGGAGCAGTACAACTGGTTCATGGGGATGCTCGCAGCAGCAAGTCTGGGACCTCAGCAGGGCTTTGGTGAGGTAGATTCAAGGGGACTTACACCCTTCTTCTACTTGCTAACTTGGATTGGGTCATGACCCAGCCACAAATGCATCTTTATTTAATTTACAGCAATTATACTCACATTCTGCTAGACAAATAGATTTTACAAGCTCTTGGTTAAATGTGGATAATTATGGCTGCTGGTGTCTTGGGACCGTATGTCCAAGTACCAGAGGAGAAATCGCAGCCCAAGTCCTCCTAACGCCGTAAATTAGCAGGGAACATCCCTATGGCGGCTGAGCAATTACCCGCGATTTCATTTTCTCTCAGGCCGCCTCCCTGCCTGCGTGCTGCCCTCCACGCATGTGCATGTGTGCGTGCGTGGCATATGCTGCTGTCTGAGGCTCTGTTAACTCAGAATTGCTTATTTTTATCACCCTCCCCCCTTAAGCCTTTCCCTGGATTGAGATGCAGCTCTGCCTATACCTGGAACCATCCATGGTGAGAGCTGCTATGAATGCATACCACCAAGTGCAATATACCACCGATTACCCTCCCCCACTCCCACCATCTTGTGTCAACACTCCCCACACACGTGGCCACCATCAGAGAGGGTTCTGGAAAGCTGAGAACAGACCAAATCCTGAGATCTGCCAAGACCTATTCGTGTGCACATTTCACGTGCCTATAAATAACAGAAACTTCAGAAATTAGCAATAGCCTGGTGATAATAATAGACACTTCTGTGCATATATGTGCATGAATATGAATGGTGTGTGTGTGCCCATGCGTGTATGAAGGTGTACATGTGTGTATGTGTGCAAGCCTCTATAAACTCCAGAGGCTCCCAGGACCCTGAGGTTCACAGATACACAAAGTAGTATGGTCCTGGAGTAACCCCACACCCTCAAGTTCACTATCACCATCTCTATGTGGGGAGAAAAGATGCCTTGCTTTGTAGAGATCTTGGCTCTTGGATATGGGGGTCTGTGCACACAGCACCAAGCACTGCTGCTCTGTGGGGACCCTGACAGTCAGGCATCCCATGTCCTTTCCTCTTGGAGGATCAGGGGTGATACAGGATACTTAGCACGTGTGCTTCCTTTTGGGCAAATCTGATATTTAAAGCCCAGAAATTAGCTGGTGAGTCACTTTCCGAAAGATCCTCTCTGGATAGACGAGGAAGGTTATCTGAGTCCCTCCCTCTTAAAGACTGTTGTTAAAGAAATACTGTGTCTTCAAGTCTCTCAGAACATATGTGCAGCACCCAGTCAGCTAGGGACTCCCCTTGAGAAAACTTTCCCACAAGGGAGACCCAGGAAGAAATGAGGGTGGGTTTCCCAGGGTAGGTGCTGGAAGAAGACGCCAAGGGTCCTCTTAGGCTTTATTCCTCCAGAACCATATCCTGTTTGTATCCAGAACTTCTGACCCTTGGGGGCAAACCTCAGGAGAATAGCCTGGGGTCCATGGCTGTCTCTATGAGGCCATCCCAGGCAGGGCAGGCCAGCCCAAGAGGCAGAGCGGCATAGGACTCCTCTTTGCTCCCTAGGTTCTGCTCTGCAGGCCGAGGTCATATTGCCTTAGGGCTACACATTGTGTAATTTATCCTTCCTGGAGAGAGAGGTGTTGCACAAATCCTAATTTGTCTTATAATAAAAATCCAGAGCCAAAATATTGAGGTAAAGCTGAAAGGTCAGAGAGACAGAGGAACAAGCCACAGCCACTTCTCACCACTACTGAACCCACAAGCCTAAAAGAGAAGATCCCATTTCCACAAATCCTCAGACTGAACCTCTGAGTCCTCAGGCAAAAGGGAAGGGAAAGATGTAGGGAAGGCAGTGATCTCCTGCCTTATATTCCTTCCTCTGCCCAGCCAATCGCTTTCTGTCTCAACCTTCCTAGTGCTGGGATTAAAGGTGTGTGCCACCACCGCCTGACTCTGTTTCTCTTTTGGACTGGATTAATCTTGGATACCCAGTGTGGCCTTGAACTCACTGAGATCCAGATCTCTGCCTCTGCAGAGCTAAGATTAAAGGTGTGTGCCACCACTGCCTGACCTCTATGCTAACTCTGTGACTGGCTCTGCCCTCTCATCTTTAGGCAATCTTCATTTGATACACAAAAATAACACCCAGTCCCTGATGGCTGCTGTTCCTCGGCTGTGGTCTTAGGCCCTCAGGAACACAGCAGGGCAGGGTAAGCTGAGGGGCGCAGACAGAGCTACGCTTGCACAGGAACCTCTCCTTGGGACTGTGTCTTCAGAGATGCTCTCTGGCAGGCCCTGTCCTTTCTAGGCTTCCCATTCTCTATGATGGTGTGGGGGGAGCTCTCTCTCTCTCTCTCTCTCTCTCTCTCTCTCTCTCCTTCTCTCTCTTTCTCTGTGTGTGTCTGTCAGTTTGTCTGTCTGTCTCTCTTTCACTTGCTCACTCAATCTGTGTCTGTGTCTCTGTGTGTCTGTGTCTCTCTGAGTGTGTCTGTGTGTTTCTCTGTGTGTGTATCTCTGCGTGTCTGTGTCTCTCTATGTGTGTCTGTGTGTAGGTGTCTGTGTATGTCTCTGTGTGTCTATGTATTTCTGTATGTATGTGTGTGTCTCTGTGTGTGTGTGTCTGTGTCTGTGTATGTCTCCATGTGTGTCTGTGTGTGTAAGGCGTATTGTGTAGCCATGGGAGGCCACACCGCCATCCAGCCGGGCAGTGATGGGCAGAGCCTGCTATGCCCCGAGGGCTTCATGAAATCAGGAGGGCTGCTGTTGGATCCCTAGCAGTGGTGAAACAACGCAGGAGTGGGGGCTAAAAGGGACAGCACATGCTTGAGTCTTCAGATTCTTTTACAAGAGGCAGGAATTGGAGTGTGGGGCCATGGGGAAGAGGACAGTCAGCAGGGGAGGAGAGGAGACCCATGGGGAGCCCCCTTGTGAGAAGAGCAGAGTCCTGGAGGGGTGGAAGGGATGAAGACAGGCACAGAGACTGAGCATGTGTGCACATCCACCTGCCTGGGCTATCTCCCAGCTACACAGCGGTCACCATTTGTTTATGATGTCAACAGACCCACCTCAGTTCCAAGCAAGGATTAAGACGTCTAGTGCCCATCACGCTGGGTCCCTCCATCCTGATCCTGTAGTGCATACGGAGGCCCACATTCCTGTTGCTGTCTCCCACCTACGCTACACTCTGTGTTGCAGCCTAGCCTGATACCTGTCCCAGATTTCCTGGTTTTGGCTATGTCTTCTACGTCTATCCCCATACCTTCATCTGTGGCTGGGAAAGGGACCTCAGGGTACAGTAGAAGCAGGTCTGCACCAGTCCAGGCTGGTGGACACTGGACTCATCCCCTATTTCAGAACCATCTATTGTCAAGGTTTGTGTGCACCCCACACCTGCCTGGGTGCTCCAGCTAGGAATATGGGGTATTGTGAAGCTCCCACCCACTCTCTAGTGTGACTGTTTGGGGAGGAGCCTTTACATGGGTGATTATGGTCAAATGAGGTCGAAGGTAGGGCTGTCTTCTCAGGAGCTAGTTCACCTCTCTAGGTATTCACAGAAGCAAGGTCATGTGAGGACACAGCGGGATGACAGCATCTACCACCAAGAAGACGCCTTCTCCAGATACCTCAACACTCACCTTGAAACACTATTGTACCCCATGCTGACAGCTCCCCCTTTTTCTCCCTCTAACATGGATCATGTGCATTCACCTCCAGAACCAAAGATCCAACTTCCAAAAATCATTCATTTTCCTTGAAGGATTCAAAGGCACCCCAAATCTCACATATCTGAAGTTAAATCCTCCACCAGCTCCAGCCATCCCGACAGAAACAGTATCTTGCTATCTCTGTTTCCCAGGCAAAAGTACCTGGCAGGATTCTCGATTTCTGCCCACATCCCATCACCAGGACAGCCTGTCAATCCTACCACGGTATGTGTCCAGAATCCTCCACTCCACATCTGCTCCCCACCCCCCACCCCTTAAGGCCCTCTCCACACAACAACGTCCAGACTCCTTTTAAAATGAAAGCCACAGAGTTGCTTGACACTCACCATCGGGGTCATCCATAACCCTCCTCTTCATTGCTATCAACTAGCATTGATCAGTGAGCTGAAATGACCTGTTGAGGTATAGTCCCCTCAGTTTATCCAGCCTGATTTCCCCCGGAACACTCAGCATCCTCTAACCTTGCAACACAGACCTCAAGTGTTACGTAAGGCTTATTTATGAAGTGTCCCACACAACGACTCTCACACTAAAGTCTCCAGATGGTGAGCCCGTTCTGAGGCAACTGGATCACCAGGAGACTAACTTTATCTGTGAACTAGCAAACAAGCCCATAAGTTCTTTGTGGAATGGCATTTTGTGGGTGAGGCCTGGCTTGAGGAAGTGGGTCCTTGGGCCCTTCTTCCCTGAGGCAGGCCACTCTGCCATGCTTAAGGCAAAGAAAAACAACCAGGCCAAAGGAAGGAGCCAGTGGAGTCTTCAAACACATGGAAAGATGACAGCCATTCTGAGGAGGACACTGGCCTGCTCTCTCCACTGTTCAGTGACTGAAGACATTTGCAGCTTCATTTGCACCTACTCAGTAAATAAATCAAGAATGAATTCAGTCGAGGCCAATCCTTCCCTCAGCCTCCCTAACAGAACGTTAATTGTCTCTCCAGAAGCCCCTGGGCTCTTACTGACCCCAGCCTGACATCTCCCTCACCTTAACTCTGTCTCTGCTCAGTAACACTGAAACGAAATGGCTCTCCTCAGCTCCTAGACCTTAGCACCTGCCCTGACATTCTGGCCAGCACAGACAGCCCTGTGACTTCATCTAGGGGATTTTTATTCACACAAGAAGGGTTAGAAGTCCATGTCCCACCCTTTGAACACTCTTCATTCTTGCCTAGCCATTGCACGGTTGGCTGGCCTCCCTGTCTCCTCCAGGGCACAGCATTCTGCAGAGCAGGGTCTTGTTCCCCACTTTTCTGGGGAAATATAGAAACAGAGTCCTTTATTGTATATCCCTGTGATAATGAATGAATGAATGAATGAATGAATGAATGAGTGAGTGAAAATGAGCCATCCCAGAAAAGATTCAGAAGAAGCCAGCGCTCATCCGAGCCTCCCACTGGCTTCTGAAAGGCCCCACAGCCCCCTCTTCTCTACAGAGATGAACAGAGGTGAATGAGGAGGTTGGTAGCTCAGGATGCCTGCTTCCCTCTACCAAGGCCGGGGCTCAGTGGTAAAAGCAAGGATTGAGAGGCAAAGGCCACCTCCATGGCCCAACCAGCCCAGCACAGGCTGCTCAGCCACCACCAGTGGCCACCACTCTGCTCTGCCTCCTTTAACCTGTGTTGACCATGTTTAACTACAAAGCTCCTAGAATAACCCAACAAAGGTTACCTTCAGGAATCCAAAAAGACACCTACTCAGTCATCTCAGCACACCCATGTGCACTCACCCATAGCATGCACACACATAAGTGTACAGACAAAGCGTCTTTGCTTGTCCCCAACTGTTCCTCTTGCACAGGCAGCTGGCAGGAGGGACGCCTTGGCAGATGGTGCTCAGCCTGCGTTTCTGGCCAACAACTCACCCTGATGTGGCTGCCACAAAATCAGTGTGTTAGGCAAGGTCCCCTCCTTCTACTGGACCAGATGTCCAGGTTACTTCTGCTCAGCCCTAAGCGAGGTCTTGCTGAGGGACTGTTTCTGTGCACAGACATATGCCCACCTACAGAGACGTCTACTCCTTCTCCTCTATGCTCTTCTCTACCTCCTCCATTTCTGCTATCACACGCACCTGCTTCTGCCTTGACACTTCTTCCTCCACAGGAAAACTCAGAGCCAAGTCCCCTCTGGAGCCCTGCCAATAGGTGAGGAGACAATGCATCATTTGAAGTGTGGGCAGAGCCTGGCTCCCTCTCTACCCACAACTTCATATATAGAACGAAGCCACCAGTCACAGGCTGACCACCACTGGCAACCAGAAGTCCTAAGATGGTCCCAACTCTTCCCATTTGTCCTGGCTTGATGACAAGGCACCACAGTCACGCAGTTGTTTGAATGAGAATGCCCCCTCCCCAGCTCATGCACTTGAATGCTTGGTTCTCAGTTAGTGGACTGTTGAGAAGGGGTTAAGATGTGTGGCCCTGTTAGAAGAGGTTTGTCATGGGTGGGGGTGGGGAGCTTTGAGAGATTTCAAAAGCCCACCCAGGCCCAGGCTCTCTCTCTCTCCAGAAGCTCACCCAGGCCCAGGCTCTCTCTCCCTCCAGATGTAAGCTCTCCATTAATACTCCAGTGCCATGCCTACCTGCTCACTGCTATAACCCCTTCATAGGCTCTGAAGCTGTAAGCAAGCCTCCATTTAAATGCCTTCATTTCTAAGTGACCTTGGTCATGGCACCTCCTCACAGCAATTAAAAAGTAGTTAAAGTACTCACCATGGCCATGACCTGTCTTATAGAGGACCTTCCATAGAAAGACTCAGGTCTTAGTCTCCATGGACACTTAACACAATAGTGAATAACACTTACCCCACTCTGCTGTGATACAATACAGGCAGTGCCTGAGACACATGGTGTCCCCAACAGAGAGAGGCTTTGTCTCTCTCACAGCCAGTTGAGAAAACATGGCGGGTCCCTCTGTCTTTTCAGCTCACTCCTAAGACGAAGATGTCTCTTGCTCTTGCTGCCCGTCCAGAGCTCCCAGCCAGGGTTCCTTCTCTTCTGGTCCCTCTGGCACCACTTGTCTCTCAGTGACTCTATCACCTCACTGTGGTGATAGATTATACATTTAATAAAACTAGTCTGGAATATCAGAGGACAGAGGCTCCCACAGAGCCAAGCCATGAAAGCCAGGGAGTGGTGGCCTTTTATCTCATCGCTCTGGATCTCTGTGAGTTCAAGGCCTAACAGCCAGGCAGTGGTGACACACAGCTTTAATTCTAACTCCAGGAGAGCTGAATGAGGAAGTGAGGTAGCTGGGCAGAGGGAGACAAGAGAGGTTTGGAGTTGGAGGATTTGTGGAGATCGGCCAGAGGAGTTGGCTGGCTGAGGAGTGGCTGTGGTTTGTTTTCCTATATCTCCCATATTCCAGCTTTTCTCCAATATCTGGCTCCAGGTTTTTATTAAAATACCAAACAGAATTTGTGCAATACCGTACCATGATTAATGCCAATGATACTTCTGCTAAAGCAGTCTCGGGGCCTACATGCCATCCCACTCATAGGCTCAAGCACACATGCACTGTGTGACCAATAAGCCACCAATACTCTCAGGTACAGGCACAGGATCAGTGGCTTGTCCAGCACATACACAACACAAGGCTAGCCAGGACTTGACACAGCTCCGCTGGGGCAATGCAGAGGGTCTGGCATGTTTTCTTGTTCTGGGAGGAAGAGACAGAGATAACTCTCATAGGCTGTTGTGTAGACCCAGCTCTGCCCAGTCCATGCTCTGTCCATGAACCTCCACCTTACTTGGGAGCCTGGATCAGGTGACTCCAGGAAGGAAGGTGGGGTAGGATATGGGCCTGAAACATAGCCAAAGGACCACTAGGAGCCTACCAAAGCCTGGATCCTTGCCGCATAGGGTCCCTGGCTCTACCATCAAGCCTTCCTCAGCACTCACCTCCACCCAGGGCTCGCATAGCCCCACAGTCAAGCACTGGGAGACCCCGTGCACACAAGAGTGGGGTCTTCTTCTGGAAGTCTCTGGAAGCATCTTACATGAGAACAAAACAAAAGTGAGGTATGTGTGGAAAATGAATATTAGAGCACATCATACCCAGAAACACTTTAACACACCAGGAAATGTGTACCATGTCTACACAGGAGTCTTCCTAGCCTCAAGTTGATTTAAATCCTTCTGGGGGCCTCTTTCCATCAGAAAGGTGATTTCCAAACCAAACAGACTTTCGAAAATGCCTTTGCCTCTGACGAATAAACCCAGAGACCCCACAGCAGGCTCAGCAAATATTATTTTTCATCTGCCGGCAGACTCTCTTATAAGATCATCGGGCAGGAGGTCAAATTCAACCAACAAGCCAACACATGCACCAAGCACTAAACTCCAACAGACATCTGCAGATGCAGCCAGCCTGTCAACGCCCTTCTCCGGATGCGTGCCTGCTAGACACTGAAGATTGGAAATGCGTCGATATGTGTGGCCAGAAAACCACTTGATATTTCCCAGATTTGATCAGAGAATCTTTTGTCTGGCACTGAGAGAAGCCAATCCTTGAGCATGCTAGGCAGCCAGAGACCCATTCTTTACAACAAAGTGTGGGAATCTAAAGTAGGCCAAGATTGAGAACTCGGTGAGTGATTGTACGTGTTGGCATGTGATTGGAAAGTAAGAGCCCCGATGACAAACACACACAAAGAATCATGTGGGTATCAGCATCCTGTCATGACAGTGGTGATGGTCACTAAAGTCAGCACAAAGGCTATGCATGAGCACTATGAACCGAGACATTCCCACAGGAAATGCAGGGTGGGTTCTAGTCATGATACATTTAGCATCCATCAATTCACAACCCTGCTACCGGTGACCATTGTTCAAGCGCACAGTCCGTTCATATAAGTGACTTCACACTGCCACACAGCCATTGCCATCAGCCATCTTCAGAACTCCCCCAACCATCCCAAACTGAAATCCTGTGGCCACTGGGCAATTACATTTCCCTCCCCTTCCAGCCTGCATTCTACAGTCTAACTCTACTCTAAGAACCTTTTTTGAGTGAAATCAGACTGGCATAATGTCCTCAAGGTTTATCCATATTGTAGAGTGTGTCAGCGGTTCGTCCCTTTTAAGGCTGAGGAATATTCCATTGTATGGGCATACCACATTGTGAACATCCATTTACCTGTCCCTTGATGTTTGAATCACCTTCTCCTTTTGGCTGTCACGAATACATTGCTGTGAATGTGAGCGTGCAGACTTCTCACTGACAGTTTTCTCTCACTTCTGCATGGGCACCCAGCTGTGGATTGCTGGTGTAGTACCCTGTTCTTTCCTTCCAGGAAACAGACATCCACATAGAGTGCTATCTTAGGCCAGGCTTCAAGGTACCCAGCTCTTAATTAACATGGTCGTCAGACGTCTGAGGCGATGGGAAGTCTGTGAATGCTCACTTGCCCATTGGAGGCCTGTGCTTTTTTTTTTTTTAATGGTCATTAGTGGCTCTTTACTCCTGCCCAATCTTATTCATTAAAAATTACCTTATTTGTTTGAAGTGGAAATAAAGGACAATTAATTAATTTGTTAACTATTCTGTCCTTCTTCCAGTGCTCACGATATCAAAGGCCCTAGGAATGGATGTGAAGGAAACAGACTCCTCTGCTGTTGAGAAGCCAGGGAGTTGCCCTAAGGCAAAGTAGGGCAGCTGGGGTACAGCTTTCAAAGAAGACTGTCTAATTGGCACAGGCTTGGAATCTGCCACACCCCTTCCTAGACAGGTGTGAGATGCAACCAAACGCCAGGCCTAGCCTTGGGCCTGCCTGAGCAGTCAGTGATTAAAGTGTGGAGCCAGCCGTGCCCAAGACAAGTGCTCAGAACACCGGGCCTCTTCCCTGCTGCTCACCACACCCTTGTGCTAATTATCTGCTTCACCCTCTCCATCAGCTCCGTGTAAGCCAGTGTTCTTCCTCCTTTCTGGGCCTTTAGTGAGCCTGGGACCCCAGCCCATCTGAGGGTGCCACACACATTTAGGGGGGTTCTTCTTGCCTCCATTAGTCCTCTCTGGAGACATACCCAAAGATATGCCACATCAATGCTTGTTTGTTTCTTTACTTTTTTTGAGATAGGGTTCTAGGTCTCTGTGACTTCAAGGTCGCCTTTGAACTCATTACATAAGAGAGGATGACCTTAAATTTCCCCTCCTTCTGTCTCCACCTCCCAAGTGCTTGGGAAAACAAATGGACCCTGTTTTATGTAATGCTGGGAACAAACCCAAGGCTCTTTACATGCTAAGCAAGCACTTGACCATAATTGAGACACACCCCAGCCCACCCCAGGTGTTTCTTAATTCAGGTAAGATGGGGTGGAGGAGGCCACCCCAAGTTTGTCTGTGTCACCAGTACCGATATCTGGGCAGAAAGAACCTTTGGACTTGGTGTTAGTCAGCATTCTACCATGAGAGGCAGCCTGGGCTGACCCACTAAGGTGTAAGGCTTATGGGCTCCCTCCATGCCCTTAGCCCTTAGCACTTTAGACCTGTGGCAGCAGCATGTCACTGCAAGAACCCTATGGTGACTAGAAAGCAAAGAAAGATACAGGAAAGGGTCTGGGGCTCCACATCCCCTTCAGGGCATGCCTGCCGTAACCTAACTTCTGTTCATGAGGCCTCACCTCCTAATTGTCCACCACAGGCTTGATATCACATCTTTCCCATTTCAGACAGCAGACACTCAACCCCGCAGGGAACAGGGTGTCCAGGTACAGGCAAGAAATCTGGAGGTTTGCCCACCCTACCTTCTAGGTCCTTCTTAGGTCAGAACTCTTGCCCCAGTAACCTGATCTCTGGGTCACTTGACCTGGAGATTTGTTATTGTTCCAAGGAAAGACAGGAAATCTAGGTTCTCAGGAGTGTGGGTCCAAATGACACCATCATGTAGCTTTGCCCTCCGGAACACCCATGTCACCTCATTCCTGACACTGGTTTGGGAGGAAAATGATCAAGAGGGTGTTTGTTAGTCAGGGTTGTGCCTGAGTCCCCTACCTCCAGCCCCTCTGGTCTCTGTGTGGCTGGGAGATAAATGTCCCCAGGAACTGCTGTTCTTTTCTGGACTCAGATTAATTCCACAAAGGCAGGTTAAACCTGGGTCGAGCAAGGTGCTGCTCCCGCCAAACTGTCCGGCCTGATCGGCTGGCACCCTGCCAACTGGCAGACACAGCTGCAGATTCAGTTTCTCTTGGGTCATCCAGGCAGCTGAGTAGGTAAAAAAAAAAACAACCTGAGGTCAGTCTTGAGAACCTACATGATATAAGGAGTGAGTGGATCACTACAAAGTTTCCTCGGATAGACATGCACACCATGTCCTGCACGCCACCACCCCTTACTGCACACACACACTAAAGAAAGGAAAATGTACATGTAAAGAAAGACACAGTTGTTCTTGCTGTTCATTTAGTTAAGTTACAGTTCCATCCCAGGGAATATCGAGTTGACACTGAACTGACATTTCCAAGGGAGAGGATACTGTGAGTCACTGGCCACACTGTCCATCATTAACCCATTCCCTGCCTTATCCTAAGGGGATACCTTCACAGACACCTTATTCAATATAATTGCTGAAGCACTAGTGTTAAACTCAGCCCTAAATGTCATATACATATGTCTAAGACACATACTTTCTCCAAAATGCATCTTATAGCCTTTATGCTTTGAAATATGAGATAGCCCTCAGCACTGGGGGGCATTTCAAACAGTGAACAGCCCCTAAAAGGGGGTATAAAAATGTAAAAAATGTAGCAAAAATAGATAGACCTCAGAAAGACACTTCTCTACAATGCTGTGGGGACAGAAACAGGAAGAGAGGTAGACTTCACCTAGGAACTTGTACGTCATGTGACTTAAATTTTGTGCTGCTCTGCACACACCCATGAATGACCGCAAAGATGATGCTGATATCAATGTCGAAACTGACAAACTTTAACAAGCAAGTCAATTAAAAATAAACAGGATTAATAATAAATGAGGAGGGGATGTGGAAATTTGCAGTCATTGACTTGTAGGGCTGTTTGTTACATAGCAAGAGATAACTGTTAAAAATAGCAAAGCCCCTCCAGATCAGAGCCCCTTTAACTTCCAAAAAAGGAAGTCTATAGTTGTGAAACCTCCGGAACAGGCAGAAGAGCTGAAGTGATTTGTGGTCCCCCCCCCCCCCCCCCCCCCGTGTCCTACAACAACCAAACATCTATTGTTTAAGCAGTAGGAAAGAAGGCCCTGGAGCCCTCCCCAGGCATTTTGTCTCCCCTGCCTAGTGTGTTTCAGCAGAACTGCACCTGTAGATTGGGGCCTAGATGCAAATGCATGAAGATATGTGCTCCCTCCCCCATCTTCAGGGGCGCCAACATCTGAAGTGCAGCTGCTCTCATACATCAGCTCAGACACTATGCCATAAATGGTTGGTTTTAGGGCTTGAAAAAACAACCATGTTGTGGTGATATATGCTTAATAAAATTAAGCTGGACTATCAGAGTTAACCTCAGAACAGGACAGGAAGGGATGACCCACACCTTTAATCCCAGCTTTAGGGATGCGAAATTAAGAGAGCTGGCAGAGCAAGAGAAGAGGGCTTTTCAAGTTTCCTAGACATCTTCCTTCCCTTTGGGCAGAGGACTCGGAGGCATTCATTCAGTTGGGGGATTCCTGGAGACAGGCCTGAGGAGCTGGCTGGTGGCTGTGGTTTGTCTCTGATAGTCCAGCTTTCCCCAGTGTCTGGCTCCGGGTTTCATTCTATGCTAGCTAGAGTCCATGCAACACTTGGTGCTCAACTTTGGGGACACAAATTTGCAAAACAGGCACTTGCCAGCCAGAGCTATGCAAAAGTGAGGCAGTGGTGGCACACACTGTAAATCCCAGCACTTCGAAGGCAGAGGCAGGAGGATGTCTGTGAGTTCAAGGACATCCTGGTCTACAAAGCAAGTTCCAAGACAGACAGGACTGTTACACAGAAAACCTTCTCCCTCTCTCTCTCTCTCTCTCTCTCTCTCTCTCTATATATATATATATATATATATATATATATACACACACACATATATGGAGAGATGGCTCTGTCTTCTGATATTCCAGCTTTTCCCCAATATCTGGCTCTGGGTTTTCATTATACAGAATTTGTGCAATACAGTGTCACACTACAGCCCCTACCAGGTCCTCAAAGTTAGACCTGCCTACAAAACATGAGTACCCCTACTTAAAGAGAATCCAGGGAGGGGGGGGAAGACTTCTGGGCATGCCATTAGGCAAATAGTATGGCTAATAGTCATGCCAATAGGCGAATAGTGTGAGCTCAAAAGCACAGAGGATTTCTGGCCCCTACTTGTTTGGAAGCAATAGACCTGCCCAGAGCTGGGAAGATGGAGTGGGCTGAAAGCTACAGCCAGGCAGTCAAGGCCTCATGGAATTGATAAATCTCCCCAGTGATAGCACTGTGGACCCACACTCTCTGGACCAATGTGGCTGACCGCAGCCACCTTTGGTACCCATGGTTCCTGGTGAATGACTGTACGGGGCTTTGTTCCATGTTCAGGACAGTGGCAACCCTTACACTGCTCAGACTCCCCTGGAAGTGGATTTAAGGAGGCTGGATATTACTAAGATGTGTTGATGACAATAGAAGATTCTTTGGAGATGTGTGCCACAGCTGGAGATAAGGGGTTAGGTATCAACTGAGCCTGGCTGTCCTCCTGCAGAACAGGCCAGCACTCCAGAAGGCCATCACTGCTCATGTTCTGAGTTGACTCTTATGGTACATGAGATATGTGTGGTCTATCTCAATCAAAGGGGAAGAGCAAAATTAAAATGTTGGGGGTCCTAGAAATGGGTGCTGGGAGCTGGATGCACAGAGAAAGTGAACTAGCCACTCCAAGATATACAATGTTAGGGTTCAGTATCCTGCAAAATGAAAAAGGTACGCACTCACAAACCCCCAAAGACCTGCCGGCTGCCATTCTGGGCCTAAATAGCCTTTCCTAAGGGTGCCTTATGGGCACCAGTGTATTCCTTGCAGAGGTGGATGGAGTGTTCTCCCTTTGGCCCTGTCCTGTGGCCAACTGGTATTCCCAAACCAGAATGCAGTGGAGGTTTGTGTTTTTCTGATTTTTCTTTTTATGAGGCAGAGCCTCATGTCACCAAAGCTAGCCTTAAACTTATTGTGTTGTCAAGGATGACCTTGAACTTCTGACCCCTCTGCCTTCACCTCCCGAGTTGCTGGGATGGAAGTCATGAGTCACCACGCCTGAATTTAGGTGGCTGGAGATGTAACTCAGGTCTCACATACCAAGCAATGCTCTGCTGATGTCCTTGACCCGTCAGTTCAGAACTTCTACCTCACCTCAGCGACTATGCCTCAAAGATCTCAATCCAGGGTCACAGATCTCCTAACCTCAGGCCAGTGACTTCCTTCTTCTTGCCTCAGTTTACCTCTCTATAAAAGGACAGCATTAACTGTGTTTTCTTTATCTAGAGAGTGTGGTACACATGAATGGGTCAACAAAGGAAAAGAAAAGTTCTCGGCCACCAGTAGGCACCGAACACTGGCCAGGGGCTCAGTCGGACCCCCAATCCCTGGGCCCTGCACTCCCCTTCCATCTCCCTCTCACTTGTGGTGTGCAAGGCCCGCCTCACCTCACCCTTGCTTGTTTATAGGGCTCTGCACAGACAATTTTTTATTACCAGTATGTGGCTTATCCATGACAGCCTTTAAATCCCAGCGTCTTCTCTCTGCCACCTTGCACATCCCCAGCCGCCTCCTCCCACGTCCTGGCTCTGTGTATTCAGGGAACGTAAAAAACAATTTTAACATTGTTGTAAGCCAAACATAATTAGTAAGGTAAACCACAGCAGCAGCTAAATGGCATAATGCACTCCATAGCCAAAGTGTATGTTCACTGGGGACAGCAGGGGGTCCTGGGAGCAAGAAGCACACAAGAGACTCTGTTTCCCCTGATGCTTCATGTGCACATCCCTTCCTGCAGCCCCTACCTGCAGGAGAGCTCTCGCCTTTAAGACATGGTAAATGGGTGCTTCTAGAAACATCAGCAACTACTCCCCTCATAGGGTTCTATAACCAAGTATAAAGAGTCTCCTGGGACAAGGGCTGCCCAAGGGATACTCAGCCTTGTGGGACAGGCAGACACATCTGAGATCCACAACGGCAGGTGATGGTATAGAATGGGGAGTTAGCTAATGCTGAAGCCATGTATGTGCAAATGAATAGACATAAGCAGCTAGCCAGGAGCATGTGACGGGGCAGAGAGGGAGTTGTGCAAAGGCACAGAGGCCTCATGGCAGAGGCTGGTGTAGAAGTCCAGTTATGTGACAGAATCCAGGGACACAGCTGAAAAAACAGAACACTGGACAGCGATGAGCAAGATTCCTACAAAAGGGTTGGGCCTGTGAGTCAGAGAGCAACCAGGGTTGGGACATGTTAAGAAGGAACACAGGCTGCATCTGTGATACTCTGAGATAGTCAAGGGAAAGGATGCTGGGAGTTAGATACAGGAAGGAAGTCAACTGGTCAAAATCCAAGGAATAAAATGCCCATGTGAAGCCATGTGTGCAGATAGCTTCCTGCAGGGGCAGAGGGGCTGGCGAGACGGTTCTGTGGATGAAGTGCTTGCATAAGTTCTGGACTTTGAACCTCCAGCCTTCACATAGTGCCCTGTTGCAGTGGTATTTGCCTGTCACACTGGGGAAAAGGAGTAGATGGGGACAGGCAGATCCCTGGAGCTCATTGGCCAGCTAGACTAACTTGAAGGGTGAGCTCCAGGTTCAGGGACAGACCCTGTCTCAAAACGGGGGAGCACGATGAAGGGAGGTACCTGAGGGGAAGGTCTGGTCTCCACATGCTAGTGCATGAGCACATGTGCAGAGAGTGGGGACGGAAGGAGAGAGAGGTACAGAGGCAGACGGACAGAGAGAAAGCAGGAAAGACGAGTCAGACGCATGTGTCCGTGTGGCCTTCCATGATGCCAAAGCCAAGACCAGCTCCGGCTTTCTCAAAGCTGAAGGTTCATTTTGAATCATAAAGAGCCTGCACCCACACAGCCTGTCTCCATCCGCCTTATCCCTAGGAGGAGAGGGTGAGAGAGCCTCCCTTTCTCTTCACCTCTCCTCTAGAAGCCGTCTGTCAGGAACCAAGGGCCCAAGGGTGGAGGATACACTGAGAATGACTCCATTTCCACTGTGCCTCATGTGTGTATCATCCCCCAAGACATTCAGACACTCACCTCAGTCCCTTGCAGGGACTCTGGCAGCTTGGGGGGCTCCTGTCCTCCCCATGGCCAGACCTGCAGAGCCAACTGGGGGTTTCTGAGCTTTGAGCTCTGGAGATGTTCAGACACCTGCTCTAGACTAATACAAGCTAGACTTGACTGACTGCCACTCATTTCCTCTGAGTCTCTTGATTGTCCCCTGGTTCTATGACACTTCCAGTGTCACAGAGAGATGACTCTATCAGTCATGAAGGAGAGACAGCAGGTGCGATGCTTACACTGGCCATCACAGGCTGCTGTCCCACTGTCTAACACCCGGTTTTTTGAGGCTAGGCCCCAGCTTCCTCACAGACACTTAAAGGAAGGAAGCCCTCTTCTTGACTCTCAGATTCTGAACTCCCACCCAGCAGGCACCAGGCTTTGGGAGCTCCCCCACCTGCTGACTTTGGTCTTTGGAAAGCTATTTGTCTGCTGTACACACACACAGAGAGAGAGAGAGAGAGAGAGAGAGAGATCATCTTGCAAAGAGCTTTACATGAAATAGAAAAAGGACCCTCTTTCCTGCTAGAAGGCAGGTCCTCCCGGGTTCCCCTGTGCACTGGCCACAGCTCGGCTCTGAATCATCTTTCTAGGTGGCGCTCCCTCAACAATAGGAACACACATTCAATAGACCTACTCTGCTGCTCATGGAAAGATCTAGAAGCTTCCCATCCCCCTCTACTTCAGCATCCCCTGCAAGGCTGCAGCCTGTGTCTGGTTCTGACTCAGGCCTAAGCTCACAGGTAGCTGGGACAATCACCCTGAGATAGTGGCATTTCCAGGGCTGAGCATCTGTAGTCTCCTCCCCTTCAGACCCCACAGAACACAAGGGTGTGGAGGAAATGGCTCCCCTAGACAGACTGAGGTGGGCTGAGACCTTGAAAACTGCTCATGTGAGATCTGCAGCCTGGGATCCTCATTTCTTCCTTCAGCCCTGTCACCAGTGCCCTCCAGAATGAAGAACCCCAGCTTGGGAGCAGGAACCTCGGCCTCAGAGCTCATGTGATGCTCTGCAGCTCACCAGTAGAAGAAAGCATGTTGCAGGGGTGAAGTCCCAGCTATGGGGTCTTGCTCTGTCATGCATGGGGCAGGGAGCTGGGGGAATCTATACCTTCCTCACTGCAGTCTTTCTGCCAACTCCCCAGTTCCCATGGTTTTAATTTTACGGTTCACATTTTCTCCCAGCAGAATCCTGGGATGACAAGGTAGAAAGTCTGCCTTGATTAACTGTCCCTCTGGCGCTGAGGCAGGGACCAGCATGATAAATAGCAGGAATAAAACCGAGAGAGGCGCGTGGCAGGCAATCGGCAGGTCTGGCAGTAAATCCTGGCTCTGATGGGGCCGAGAGGAGCTGGTTATTTCATGAAGGGGGAGTGGAGACAGGGGAGAGGCAGCTCGCAGGGCAGGGGCCCCAGTCTTGTGCGGTGAATATTGTTTAAGTAAGACAGAGCAGAATCGCTCTATCGTGCCATTGATTTTTAATAAAAACAGGTAACACACTGCAAATCTCCCAGATGTTCCATTTCTCCACTCCTTTACCCAGATGTCCGGGAACTTTCCCCAAGGGTTCCATTCAATAGGCAACAGTCATGACTGCTGTGTCTGACAGGGTTTGGAGAGGTTTCCAGAAGGTGCAGGCTCTCTCCTTGCTGTATATACGCGCGCGCGCGCGCGCGCGCACACACACACACACACACACACACACACACACACACACCTAAGTGCAGAATAGACACATGTCCCACATCAACACACACAAAGACAATGTAGCTCCATTAAGATGTCGGGGTTCATGATAACCTGCACACACACATTCATCATGCATGTGCATACTTACATACATGTACATGCACAGACATACATGTTCCTCCTATATCAGCTTGGCCAATGAGGAGGAACAAGCCAGGCCCTGCCCTTGATTCCCATCTTCTGTTTATTTTGATTTTGACATAAATAAGCTGGAACATTCCAGAAGTAACAAAAGACACACAGGTGAGGACAGAACAATGGGTATGGCATCAGAAGAATGTGAGGAAAAGGTAGGGCTGTACCCACTTTAGATTCTAAGACAGCCTGAGCCGCACACAGCCGAGATGGTGACTGAGGATGAGTGGGCTGAACAGCACCAATAAATAACAGGAGTCACCAGAAAGCCAGGCTATCTCAGGCAGGTGCCCATCAGTCCCCTCAGAATTGCTGGACCAAGGTGACATTCTGCTAATTCCCGGCCACAGCAGCCTGCTGTGTGCCTGTTTTCACCAGCTAATAGCATCCATCTGAACTGAGGAAACAGCCATGTCCTGTGGACGTGCCCGGCGTCTCCATGGTGCTTGCTAGGCTTTCAGAGAGACAGTGCTGCCTTTCTCCACAGACTGACTATCCGCCATGAGAGCAGAGAAGGTTCCACCATCACCTGCTAGCAGGATCCCATCTGCTGTCCCTGAGAATCTCCACCCCTGCAGGGGTAATGCTTGCAGGATCCAATCTTCTGTCCCTGAGAATCTCCACCCCTGTAGGGGTCCAGGCAGGGAGTCCTGCCACCCATCAGCTCCCTTTCCAGCGATTATTTTGGCCTTCCCTATCAAGCGTTGTCTTAACCAAGGAAACTATTGCCAAATCTCATGGGGAACTTGAAACACATCCCTACCTCTACCCACCCTGACCACTGAGATAGTAGGATCCATGCTGATTCTGGGGGACACCTAGAATTGTCTCTGAACAGCTGCTCTGGTTCCCCAATATAGACCCTGCTAAAGCCGCTTCACCCTAGACCCATTCTCTCATTTTATTAATTTTTTTTTATTTATTTTACATAGCAACCAGTTTCCCCTCCCTCCTCTCCTCCCATCCCCCCAATCCTGCCTCCCATCTACCCCCTCACCATCCCCTCCTCCATCTCCATTCAGAAAGGGACAGGCCTCACATGAGTATCTACAATGCTTGGCACACCAAGTTGAGGCAGGACCAAGCACCTCCCCCTACATCAAGGCTGGGTGAGGTAATCCAGCATGGAAGATAGGTTCCGAAAGGCAGCTCAAGGGCCAGATCCAGGTCCTAATCTAGATCTATTCTTATGCACAGTGCTCTTCACTCTCAAGTACTCCAGCACTGGGGTTGACTCAAACAAGCCACACCCATCCCCAGAACTGCACTCAAATTTCTATCTCTGTTCACTGTCCAGTGTACACACCCCTCCTAGCATCCCCTCCTTGAGAGGGAATTTGTATTCTCTTTAGATCCAGCGGCCTCTTCCAGAAGCAGTGGAGACCAGATTGGAGACATCATTGCTGGTTCTTGGTTGGCTCTATCCTCAGACAGATTGAATGCTCCGGGGACCCCAGGTTATGAATGCCAAGTCAGTAAAAATGTAGAAGAATTTGTGGGAAGAGAAGTCAAGAAAATAGGCCCCCAGGAAAGGGCTAATGATGAATCCAAGCAAGGGAGGGGCTAGGCTGCAAGTGTGCAGAAGTCCAGTGCACAGTCTTCAGACAGAGATTCAAAAGGTCTGGGTTATGCCTTCATCTCAGATCTTTGAGTCCCCCCCCCCCCAACAGTCTGTTCAGCTCAGGGGCATTCTCTAAATCTTTAGAGCCCAATCATGTTGAGAAAGGCTGTTCACACATCACCAAAGACTCACCCATAGCCTCTCTTCACTTGTGACAAGAGATATTACGCTAACAGCCTAAACCACATGACATCAAGAGTCAGCCAGAGTCCCACGCTGTCACTTCTGAGCTACACAGTTACAGCCCTCTGCACCTGTCCCTCATCTCACCAGCTCCCCACGATGCTGGTTATGGTGAATCTTGATTATCAATTTGACTGGATCTGGAATCAACTAAGAGACAAGCCTCTAGGGTGTGTCTATAAGAATTTCCAGGAAGAATTCACTGAGAGGGGAAAACTATCCTCAGAGTGGGCAGTGCCACCTGGTGGCAGCCCAGATAAGAAGGGGTCCAATACAATAAAAACAACCTGGCCTGCTTGTCTGTGTTTGCTTCCTTCTAGTAAGTGTGTCTAACTTGCTGCTGCTGCTGCTGCTGCTGCTGCTGCTGCTGCTGCTGCTGCTGATGATGATGATGATGTCATCCTCAGATAACATCAGTGAAAGAGCAGAACCAACACCATCCTGAGAACAGGCCTCCATACAGTGACCGAGAGCCGAACTCAAGCCACAAAAAAGTGCTGTGACAGCAGAGTTCAAAGCAAACATCCCAGATACAAAAAGGAGGCATGGTAGTAAAATTTAGCAAGATTCAGATGTCTTTGCAGACATCTCATATCTTGACATAAATCCTGTCAGCATTGTATAACTGTTAGCAATTTTGCACCTATAGCCTGACCAATAATTTCAAAAGATTACCTCATTCTATATACCCTTATTCAATTCTAGACTGCCAAGACATACAGCTTCCTGCTTGTGGTTTTTCCCTATAAAGTCAGCCCTTTGTAATCAGGGCTGGGCTTCCTCCTTCATTCACTGTAACTGGAGTGCTGGACGAAATCCTTGCCTGGACTTGAATAAAGAAACCTTTGTTTTCGAATCAGGAATTTGGCTCCAAGGTATTGTTAGGAGTCTCACAACATGGGCACAGCATTTGGGGGCTTGTCCAGGATCACCCATGACCTTCCAGATCCCAACTCTGAAGGTTTTGGACCAATCAGTGAGTCTCTATATTTGTATATTTTGTTTTCTTTGTCTTTCTTCATGACTTTAAACTTCTGTAAATTGGAGACATGGGGGTCCTCCAAGTTGGAGATATAGAATTCTCCAAGTTGGAGACATAGAATCCTCTGAGATACTTTGCTCTGAGGCAATTAGTGGAATCAAAGCAGACGAGCTTGGGGCTTGGATGCTGAGGTCTGGAAGATATGCCAAACCCCATTGTCTGTAGGGATTCTGAATCCCTTCTAGAGGGCAGAGAACCTCTCATTTTTAGTGTTTCCAGAGACTCCAGTTTGTTGATTCTGTGCTTGAGACACTGACCATCCCATTGGGCCCCTGCCATTGTCTTGAGTTTCCTTTCAGGTCTTTGTGTGTGGTGTGAATGCTTGACTTAATGCTGACAAGTATTATGGGATGGACTTCTTCCTCACCGCTGGACTTATGCCTAGCACACTGGAGCAATGTAAGGAACATCACTCATAATAGAGAGATGTGAGACTGATAGTCAATAAGTACTGTAAGGAAAAGCTGAAAAAACAAACAAAAAAACCTTTGAAGAGAGAGTTCAAGAGGGCATTCCACCATTAAGAGGTAAATGGGTGGAGTCCACAAAGTCCCCCCAGAAGATAAAGCCCAGCAGCACATCCAGCAGTTTTCCCTCTCCTGGGTCCTGCTGCTCTGGCACCACTAGGACAATGCACCTGGATGGCTAGAAAGGCCCAGTGAGGCAGGGGATGCTGAGCCACCTCACCCCTAGTGGTACAGCCCCCTGGTAGAAGCGCTTGTCAAATCCCAGGGCCAAGGAAACTGTATACCTGTCGCTGTGTTCCCACCACCTCTACCTGCACTTCACCCCTGCATGGGGGTCGGGTTTGTCCTCTCTTACTACGGGATGCCCCAGTGTCTTTCATGGAGGGTTCAGGTCATCCTTCCCGTGGTACAACTGCTCTCTTCCCCCACCCCCACCCTGTCTCCCCTCCTAGAGGGGGCGGGGGCAGGGAGGATTGTCCCCAGTGCTTCCTGGTCGCCCGGGACACTGTGGGTCACACACCTGCCAGAATAATGGGCGAAGCCAAGCTCATAGGGTTAATGGTGATGTCAACGACCCATCCAACCGGTCTTAAGTTTTGTCTATTTCTCAAGGAAGTTGTGTATGGTTGTTTTGCTGGAAAGCTCTGTCTGTATTTTCTGATATGTTCTTAAGTTTTGTTGCAATCATAAAACAGAAAATGTTTTGCTGATAGCAGTTAGTCACCACCCACAGCTGCTGTGACTGCTTTTATGGTCAGGGATCAGAATTTAGCAGGAGTTCAAATGTCTTTTTGATGTAGATAATGCTGACACGGTGACAAAACATTATTAAATATGGTTGCTGAGCTATGGCAATTGTTGCATTGGTCATTCAGATCCAATGGGTTATAAATATTTGTCATCTTTTAGAGGGGTTGATTACAAATTGTTATTGATTAAGATAAAAAAAAAAAACCCTACTGCTAGTTTCAGATTCTTTATGTTGGTAGTATGTTGCTATGGTGTAAGTATGTTTCTGTTCTTGTTTAAAATATTGTAGCCATACAACATCTTCTAGAATATTGAAGGAAACCTCAAGAAAGCCTTTGGTAGAAGTTTTTGTGTTGTCCAGAAAATGAGAGAGAAGGCGGAAGACTGGAATAATAAAGAGAGGGCAAGGGAAAGGAAAGAATGTCTGAAGTAAAGGTGCCTGAGGAATCAGAGGGACAGACTGAAAGTATATAGAATGCTGTAGGAGGTCAGAGGTGATGTGGACTATGTTTGCTGTGGTTTCTCATACCTGCAGATACTAAATTTAAAAGGAAACTGCACAATAAGTTAAAAGTTTATCCATATTGGGCTAATTCTGTTTGGTTTATTCATTATGAAAATAGCTGATGATTCTTCACTGCAATTTTTTATGATATATGTATGGTTATATAGTCTTGTATGTGACTTAGATTTAATTCTATGTGTGAATGTAAGCTAGCTTTAACTCTGTGTATGTATGTACGTAACATTGATTTAACTCTGTATATGTGTGAATATAACTATTGTTCATAAGAACATGTTTAGGTTAACAAGTACATTTCTTAGTCCTAATGAGCTCTCCGTTCATTGTATATCTTTCTAGACTAAGGAAACAAAGCCTCACATATTTTGGGTCAGAAACAATGATGTTTAAGAAGATGTTAAAGTTGCACCTTATTCTGACAGCTAAGAGTCAGTCAGGTGATAATGGTTTAAAGACATGAAGAGTTTGGAACAGCATCAGAGTCCATGAGTTCCCACCCTTACAGGGTTAAAAAAAAAACAGCAACAACAACACATTTTTACAGGGGTAACCTTGGACCACTTGCATGTCAGATGTTTGAAATTTATAACAAACTGAACTTGTGAAATGGCAATGCCGGGAGGCAGGCTTTGAGGTGGAAGCTAGAGGCAGCAGTGGTGTATTGAGGGCAGGGGGTCTGAGCGGAGCAGAGCAGCAGTCACTGCTGCTGCCCTCACAACCAGCAAAAAGACAAGTTTTTTAACATTATACTTTGTGGGCATGCGCGGGTATCGCGCTATATGTTAACCAAGCCAGGCACGGGATTTGTTATTAGAGAGGCCTAGAGACTATTTAAAATGGCAGTGCTAACTCTGACTTGTAGCACACTAAGTTTTCTAAACACAAAGTTATATATAATTATAACAGACAAAATTTATGTTTAAAGGCCAGCAATAGCCATTCCCAATACAAATAAAGCATATCATCTCTCAGTTTTAGACACGTACACAACTGGCCCACGGCGGGTAGACCTGGCTAGAGTAAGGAAAATAACTTACATTTCGCACCAATTATCTCCAAAATTGTTTAAATACAATATATTATATAAGAGTTAATATTTATCAAAAAAGCAAAGACACAAAGATAAAAAAAAATAATTTTAAAAGATTTAAAAACTCTACACAAAAACGTTTAACTTTCTCTCAAAAAAACTAAAAAACAACACAAACAGTCCAGTCCATATTCCCAAGCTCAATCTAATCTAGCGAAACCCCAACAAAGATTACGTCTTCCAAAGTCACTAAAACTTCCTTCTATAATATCAACATTCCCCTGCAGGGGGGTTTCACTGCTGCATAGGGAACTGTAATAAAACGTCAAAACACTGAGAAAGTTGAAAACCAGTGGCTTAGAAAATGTCTCTCCCCACTCAAGGACTATCCAGACTTAAGAAAGTGTGTCTACCCAGCTATTGGGAGCTCATCAACTCTGAAATAACCACTGAGAACCCTTCACAGAAGGAAACTAAACCCTCTGAATGTAGATGATAGTTGAACAACATGGACAGGTTGTTGAGCCTCTTGCAGTAGGACCAGAGTTTATTCCCGGTGTATGAACTGATATCTTGGAGCCCAGTCTCTATGGAGGAACACCTTACTCAGCCTTGATACTGGGGGGAGGGACTCTGACCCACCTCATCTGGATATGCCTGACTGAATTGACTCACCTTGGGATCCCTTGCTCTCCCTGGGGAATAGAGGTGTGGGGGGGTGTGTGGTGATATGTTACATATTTAATAAAACCTGGAATATCAAGAGATCAACCCACGGTCAAACTAGGCAGAGGTAACGCACTCCATGAGTCCTATCACTTGGGAGATCTGGGATCTCAGGGAGTTCCAGGAATAACAGAGCAGTGGTAGTTCACACAGCACAGGGATCCAGAGGATCTCTGTGAGTACAGTGCCACACACCTTTAATCCCAGCACAGGGAAAGTCAGGAGTGGTGACCTATGCCTTTAATCCCATAACTCCAGAGACAGAGATCTTTCTGTGTTTCTGTGACTTCAAGGCTCACTAACAAATAGAGTAGCTCGGGGCTGGAGAGATGGCTCAGCGGTTAAGAGCACCCTCTGCTTTTCCAGAGGACCCGGGTTCACTTCCCAGCACCCACATGGCAGCTAACAACTGTCTGTAGTTCCAGTTCCAGGCAAACACCAAGGCAAATAAATAAATAAATAAAGTTTTAAAAAAAAAAAAAAAAAAAAAAAAACCAAATAGAGTAGCTCATGCCTTTAATCTTAACCTGGATGAGATACAGCTGGGCAAAGAAGGTATTTAAGGCGGCATAGAAAGACAGAGGGGGCATAGAAGAAATCAGGAGCAAAGCTGAGGAAGCTGGAAGACAGCTGGGTGAGATTCGACTGTGGTGTTTCCTCTCTCTGATATTTTAGCTCCCCCCCCCCCCGACCCCGATTTCTGGCTCTGAGTTTCTTTCATTACAACCAGAATTCATGCAACAGGGATGGGGTGGGGGGAGGATGAGGAAGGATGGGGGAGGGAGGGGGAGCAGTCGAGGGTATGAGAAAATAACTTTTTAAATAAAATTTTACAAAAATATTCATTCCTCATTATGAAAAAAAATAAAAAAAAATATGTCTAGACTCCTTGTCTCAGATAACTTTTAGCTATATAGATAAACAGAGTCATATAAAAATTTTTAATTTTGATATAAGGAAAAGTTTCAATTCAATATTATTATTTTTAGGGATAAACCTGATAGAAATATATTGTAAAGTCCTAGTCTTATGAAAGCTGCTAACATATTAAAGGCTATTAGAAAACACAAGTGGTCAGCCGCCCTTAAATAACCAAAGGTCTTTAATTGTAGCTATGCTAAGTACTGATGTAATTAATTACAGATATGAGCTTTATTTGGTCCCACGTATATGTTTTCAGGGTTGAACTTACTATAAGTAACTAGACACAAAGTTTGTCTATTTAGATATACCTGGGCAGTCCTCATACTTCAGAGATCTGCAAAAAATGGCATTTAAAATGTTTATTTAAAAGCTTATATCAGACAGAGACTCCCAGACCTTAATAGTGACCCAAGGTCTCTGAAGAAGATTACAAGGTAGCAGGATGTCTCCATCTGGATTGTGGCTGTGCTGACCAGGGGAATATGCCCTAGTGCAGTGTCTACCACCAGGACATGGCCCAGACTGTGGTCGAGCAGCAGGACATCAGAGAATTGATTGCATCCTTTTGCCTTGACAAAGTAAGGTCAGTCTTCTCCTCTATATCCCTCTACCATGTGAAAACTCCCACCTCATGTGCCTGGCAGCTAAAAATTGATGCTGTTCTGATACTTCTATCTCCAATGATGTGGGGACCTGGGTATGGCTAACTGGGTATGGACTGATCTCTGTTGTTTTTAGTAGATTCAGAAGCTGCTCAGTCTGCACTTAGGTATAATTTATCCTTCTCAGATCCCTGCAAGTATTGAGGCTAGGCTAGTTATAACTTTGTCAGCTTGGCAGCATCAGACAATGAGATCCTTCTGCAGGGCAATAGCCAGTTTGATAGTTCATTATATATAATATATATTATATATATTAAAGCTTTGCTTGTTCTAAAGCTACTAGGTCTCTTGAGAGATTGGTAATACTAATATATCTAAAACTCTTATGTCCTTTTGTAATTTGTATAAGCTCCAGAGAATTGAGAGAGTCATAAAATCTGGATCCACTTCATAAAGATCAAAAGAACTCTAGATAAGTACAGCCTAAGTTTCCCTCACCTATTTATTCCCAAGGATGGTATTTTTCTCTCTCTTTGTCTTAAGACTATTGCCCTTCCCAATTGCTGAGACTATGGACCTAAAAATTATAAATACATACATAAATTTTAACTTCTGTTCCTAGTTTTAACTTGTTTCAACAGATTTCCAATTGGTTGGCATATACAACCTGCTCCAAAGGACTATGAGCCCTAGACTTACTGAAAGCTGATGTGGACCAGTCTAGACAACATGATTTATTTCCTGTCCCCACAACTGGGTCAGATAACTACATGCTTCTGATAAATGCTCCACTGTCCAGCCTTTTACTACCTTTTCAGCCTTACTGGGCCCTGACAACAATGTCCCAGTGTCAGCTTGAAGCAGTTACAGAAGAGAATACATCATCCTCTGTTCCCTGCCCATATTAGGTTGAAAAGGTTGAGTTAAAAAGAAACTTTCTGGCAACAGAGACAAAATGACTACCTATAATTCCCTTTAACACACTAGAAAAAATAGACTCTTGACCTTATGAAATCATCAACCAGTATATAGAAGAAGGTTATCTTATACAGAGTAGATGTCTCTCCCACCCAGGGAAACACTAACACCCATGAGTGTCCCTAAGTTACCAAGAGAGAGAGTAAAAGAGCAAAACCAACACCATCCTGAGAACAGTGAACTCAAATCACAAATATGTGCTGTGACAGCAGAGTTCAAAGCAAACATCCCAGACACAGACAAACAGGAGGCATGGTAGTAAAACTTAACAAGATTCAGATGTCTTTGCAGACATCCCATATCTTGCCATAAATCCTGTCACCATTGTATAACTGTTAGCAATTTTGTACCTATAGCCTGAAAAATAATTTCAAAAGATTACCCCATTCTATGTACCCTTACTCAGTCCTAGACTGCCAAGACATACAGCTTCCTGCTTGTCATTTTTCCCTATAAAGTCAGCCCTTTGTAATCAGGGCTGGGGCTTCCTCCTTCATTCACTGTAACTGGAGTGCTGGACGAAGTCCTTGCCTGGGTTTAAATAAAGAAACCTTTGTTTTTGCATTGGGGAGTCAGCTCCTTAGTATTGTTGGGGGTCTCATGACATGGGCACAACAATCAGAACCTAGTTTTTCAACTTTTTAATGTGTACTGAAGATCAACAGCTTTCTAGGACTTCAGCTGAAGCTAGATCAGCGTTACTGAGGCATCCAGTCTTCCTGGATGGCCTAACCCTGAGGGGAGCTAAAGGAGGAAACTCTGCAGAGGCCTCCCAGCCTGGACCAATTTCATTTACCTCACCTCTTCTGCATTTCCAGAAAGCTCAGGAGGCCCCTCCCCCACAGGCCCAAATGGGACTCGCTCCCTGATCACTGGAAAGCTGCAACATGATCACTTCCGGTTCAAGCCACATTGTTGGGAGGAGCAGAGCAATGTGGCTATGCCTGCTCTGGTCCCTTACACCAAGCACCACTGGGCGAGGGCTGGGTACCTCCCCTCCCAGCCTCCATTCATCGCCTCTAACGTGTGTCCAGAAAATTTGAGTTTGTTGACAATAAACATCTAAAACAGTTTGTAGTTTTTGACCTGCTTTGGCCTGGCTCCTTTTCTCAGTCTAATTGCAACCTCTGCAAATGGTTGGAGTCGAGATCTCTGTTGAGTTCTGAGCGGCCAAGGAGCCACAGGGAGAGCAAAGCAACAGCCTAGTTGTGGTGGGGAGCTGCACAGACACCCCCGAAAGGGCCATCTCCAGCACACTCCAGCAGTCCTCCCCCTCCCTGCTACTCCTCAGGCTTGACCGCCCAGCACTGTATTACCATTCTTTTGTATCGGCACAAAGTGGGTAAGGATACATATTTCCATATTACAGAAGGGGCAATTAAGGAACAGAGAACATATGTCCAGAGGTGAGGGACAGAAGACAGCAAACTGATGTAGAGATAAATGAAGTCTCCTATAAATATATGTCCAAGGCCTGGCTCTTGACTATATTTAGAATAAGGGTCTTTGCAAGAATTATTTTGTGTGTATGAAGTGTACTTGTATGTGTATACATGTACGCATGTGTGGGGCACACATGTGGAGATGCACGTGGACACACGTGCACATCAAGCCTGGAGGCTGATGTTGAAAATCATCTTCTATTGGTCTTTCACCTTATTAGTTGATCAAGGGTCTGCCAATCAAACTCAGAGCTCACCCATCCCAGACGCTTAGTTCCCTTGCCAGCTTTGAGGATCTCCTGACTCCCCCTTCCAGACTGGAATTGCAGAAGGGATCACACTCACCCAGGATTTCTGTAGGAATTGGGAACCTCAGTACTCACACTTGTATAACAAGCACTTTGCACTCTGAGATGTGTCCCAGCCCCCTTTGCAGGTGTTTCTGAGGCAAAGATCTTGAGATAAAATTGTACTGGATTAGAGTAGCTTCCAAATTAACAATTAGCACCCTGGTAAGAAGCTGGGGAGTGAGATGGCTCAGTGGGTAAAGGTGATTGCCAGGCGTGCCTGACAACCTGAATTCAGTCTGTAGGTTATATTATGGTAAGAGTACCAGCTCCAAACAGATGTCCTCTGACCTTCACATGTGTCTGCAGTTACACACACACACACACACACACACACACACACACACATTCTGAATGTGAGCACCAACAGAAACTCAGCATATGTCTCTTGACAGGCATTGTTTACCAAATGCTGGGCAAGCATGGATGGCACCGTAGCACTTCTGCATAAGGAAAGGTGAGTGTGAGTCATTAAGAGCAGATGCAAGAGCTAAAGCCACATGAGCTGCACCACTGGGCATCGCTGGCCAGGTCCCCCCTGGCCATCATTCAGTGGGGTCAGCATATTCCCATTATCTAGGCAGCCTGTTGTTAATTTATCACTCATTAGACTAATCACAGTTATCTCACTTCCCACTAGGGGGGAAGATGTTAGTTAGCATAGGAACAACGCAGGGCCCAAAAGCAGCCAATGGGTCTGTTCAGAGGCAGGAAAAATGGTGGCAGAATGTCTAGTGTATCTGACACAAGATGCATGCACTCATGCAATGCGACAGAAAGTGTAGAAAGCAACATAACTACTCAGACCCCAGAACCTCAAAGTTGCCTGTAGGTGGCAGGTACTGGGACCCAGCCCACCCTCTTCTGAGAGGCAGGCAGGGAAGAGAAGGGGCAGATCCAGGTTCACTTCCAAAG
The DNA here is from genome assembly GCA_004025045.1 of Sigmodon hispidus. NCBI lineage: Eukaryota > Metazoa > Chordata > Mammalia > Rodentia > Cricetidae > Sigmodon > Sigmodon hispidus. The sequence continues at coordinate 49,020 of PVIH01004217.1, forward strand.
TGTTCCCTTTCAGGCTGGGAATCCGGGCATGGTGCAGAACAGGAGCAACTCTGAACATAGGAAAATCAAAAGAGAAGAAGAAGAGCCCTGCAGAGAAGGGAAATCTCCCAGCTAACCCAAAGAGACCAAGTCCAAGACATTGGCCGAATGTCCCCATTGGAGAGATGCTGTGTTGGCAACACCAAGAGGAATTATAAAAATTAAAGCTCATTCAAATCGATGACTCTGAGGAAAACCATCCACTCAGCATTAAAGAGCAGAACTGTGTGAGGCGGGGGTGGGGGAGGAGCCGGCTTGGCAGGAAAGGGTGGTAATCTGAGTTGGGAGGTCTAGGATCCACATGGTGGGATGCTGGGATGTGGCTCAGTTGGCAGAGTGCCTACCTAGCATGTAGAATGCCCTGAGTTCAAATTGTGCATAAACAGAGGGGTGGTGTCCTAATGCGCTCTGGGGCTGAGGCAAGAAGATGGCTCCAAGTTCCAGGCTAGTTTAAGCTACTGCATGAAATCTTATTTCAAATAAAACAAAACAAATAAAATAAAAACACTCAGAGGTGAAATCATTGAATTTGTGACAAGGTAGCTTGGCCTCACTACATTGTCCTTCTGTCTGTGGCTCCCCAGTCATGGGGTTATAGGTGTGCACCATCGTACCATTTAACTGCCTTGTTGTCTCTATGAGTCTAAACCCAGGACAGTGGCTCACCTCTGATATCCCAGCACTTGGAAAGCAGAAGCCAAAAGAGCAGGAGTTCAAGGTCATCCTTGGCTACACAGTGAGTCTGAGGCAGGCCTGGGGCACATCAGACCCTGTTTCAGCAAGACATCTGGAGCCTGAGGAGTTGAGTCAGTGGATGATAGGACTTGCTGTGAACACGAGGAAACAAGTTCAGATTCCTAGCACTTATGTACAATTTCGGCATGCCCGGTAACCTGTGACCAGCGCTGAGAAGCAGAGACAGTTAGATCCTGGAAACTCGCTAGTTATACAGTCCAGGCAAAACAGCCAGCTTCATGGTCAGGAACAGACCCTCTCTGAAGAGAATAAGGTGGAGGGAGGGGGAGGGAGGGAGGGGCACTGGCATCTTCCTTTGGCTTCCACATGGGGTGGGGGGGGGAGAGAGAGAGAGAGAGAGAGAGAGAGGAGACCTCAGAACAGATTCATACCAGATGGAAAATTCAAGGCCCCCCCACTCTGGGAAACATCATGGTACATGTACAAGAACTCGTTCTAAATACCAAGTCCAAAAAGACTGACCTTCAAATGCAGGCCGAACAGATCCCTGGCTGAAGAGACAAACTTGAGGAGGAAAGACCTACTTTTGGAGGAGCGTGTAGCAGACTTCACTAAATTGGGCGAGCAGCCTTCAATTAGAAGCTGGTGGGACGGCAACACTTCTGAGAACACTAGCTCCCCATCACCGCCTCCTCAAGGGCCCCACGGCTCACCCAAGGCCGCAGTTTCTCCACAGAAGCCTCAAACTTGCCTGCCTCGATTCATTAGGGCTGTTTGCCATCAAAACACACAATTATTAGGACGTAATGATGTTTAGGGATATCATTTGGAAGAAATTAAATCTAAACACCTGGGTAGTAAATGAGAAAAGAAACTACATTAGGAAATTGGGTTTTACATGTTTTATGCTAATTTATTCGGCTCAGTCAAGTGTAGTCAACCCTGAACCCCAGGGGCTGCCAGTGTGGGTAACAATCACCGAGGATGACGGCTGCAAAGAAGTTGTCACCTCCACCATGCTCTGAGGCTGGCAGACAAGCATGTCAATGTCGCAGAGGCATCATCCCAGGGACAGAAAAGAAAGCTGGGGAAGTGTGTTCAAACCCTCCCCGGAGACAAATCTTTTCACCTTGATGGCAATTCAATCCTTCAGCCGGAATCGTGGCATTCAGCACAACCTGAATCAAAACTGGCAAGAAGGAAAAACACCGTTTACCCGTTGGGGAGAGCCCACAAGCCGTCACGTCACCGTAAGTCAGACTCAACCAAGGTATCTGGGAGCATTGCAGGTTCCCTGGGGTCAAGTCTCAGCTGTCACTCACTGCTGGTGAGATCTGGACAGGCTGACTGATCTCAAGCATCCCACTGAATCCTCTGAAAAGTGGTGATGATAACGCACCCACAACAACAGAGAGCCCCGGCTGGAGGACAGTGACAGAGCATCAGCATGTGAAGTCTGAGCATCGCTCCCAGCAGGTAGAAGATGCTTGCACGATGGCTCCTCTCTCATTGCCGTCTGGCATCAGGACACTGTTCTTTCAGACCCTGGGAGGCTGAACATCAGCTCTTCTGGGATCTTCTTGGAGCCACACAACAAAGAGGCTGCATACTAAGTCCCTAGAGAATATGAGGAGCATTTTAGGGTAAAGCCCAGCTGGCCATTAAAGAGGAATGGAATTCTGATTGAAGCAAAGAGAGGTGTGATGGTGAGGAGCCCTTGGCAGGAGTGGTAGGGCTGGGAGGGAGGAAGGAGCTCAGGCTGCTACGTGAGTATACTCCTCCAGAGAGAGGGGTGGCGCCCTGACACCCAGAGAGCTCAGAGACTCATGGGATGGGGCCATTGTGTCAGCTGTCTCGGCTAGAGAGGAAGGCCATGTGCCATGCTGGCTCACTCTTCGTGGTACATACACCTCTGAAACAGCCGTAGCAGCCACTGGCCCCTCGGTCACTGAGAGGAGACTGATGGCTACCCAGAATTGGATATGGGTTTAGCACTGTCCATGCAGAAGTCATGGGCTGTCTTCTTGTGGGAGACATTACTTGCCCCTCTTGGTGTGTGGCACTGGGGAAGCTGCCCGTGAATGTACCACATAAACATATGAGGTCCTTTGGGGGGGGCAGGAGAGAGATGGCTCAGTAGTTAAAAGCCCTGGCTGCTCTGCTCTTGAAGAGGACCTGAGTTTGATCTCAGCACCTATATGGTGGCTCACAGCCACCTGCAGTTCTACTTCCGGTGGATCTGATCCCCTCTGTGACCTCCACAGTCACCACATACACATATTTTTAAAGACAGAGAAGAGAGCCCCTGAGATCAGCTTGAGTACTATGGAAAAAAAAGCTATGTCCACTTAGGGAGACAGGGAGGGACGGCTGGAGTTGGGCGGGGCTCTATGGAGAGAAAACTACACAATATGAAGGCTCGTGAACGTATAGAGACCCAGACAGAATGGACTTCTGCCTGCAGTACTTTCCTAGGTAACAAGCCAGTGGGGTGTGTACACAGCATGTTTCCTGGCCCTAGGGGAAAGGCTGGTATGGTGCAGGGGATATGCTGAGGGCTTTGGGCTTTCACATCAAGGGGCCCACAGAGGGAAACAGTACGTACGGTCTTCTAGCTACCTCATGGCCCTGTCACCTGTAGAAATAATGTGTGACTGTGAGTCACACCATAGATTCAGGTTTCTCAGTGTACACAGAAAACAGAACATTTTCATGTCATCCTGGGAAGTAGCTTCATCTCGGGAGCAATACCCAGCATGGGTGAGTGCTTGACTTCACTACCATATGCTCCCAGGAATCCCAACCCACAGCCTTAGCTTTCTCCTCACCTTCTTCTCTAACCTGCCCTTTCTACACAGACATTTGCTAGGGCTGGGGTCTCAACCACCCGCCCACCACCTATCCAGATCTCTCTTCAGGTAATGCTGCCCATTTCTAACCCCATTTGCACCAGTTTTATTGGGTCTGGGCCATTCCCTAGGGAGAAGTCATCAGCATGCTATTGAATGCTCAGAAGCTGCCAACCCTTTGCCCCCACCCCACGTGTGACAACTTCAGACATTGCCGTGAGCTGCTGGGTGGGAACCAACTTACACCTGAGCCCAGCACTGCTGACCCAGGCCTTCCATAACTTCCTCACTCTGTCTGCTGACCTGGTTTCTTCTGAGCATATATCATGAGTTTCATAGTTGCTGTTATTTTAAGGATGCATGCCTCTTGCAAGCATTGATGTTAAGTATGTTTGTATAAGATAAATCTTCCCTGTGTGCCAAATCAGAGCATGTCATCCCCCTATTGAACAACCAGAAAGTTCCCACAGTACCTTGATGCAAACTCCTCCAGAATCCTCTTTCCCCATTCCAGGCTGGCTCTGCTCACATCTGGGCCCCTCGGGTCCCACATCAAAGTCATGAGATTCGAGATCTAGGGACTTTTGGTCCTGCTGCAGAAACAGAACTGTGCATTCCACTGGCACACAGCACCCTCCACTGCCCAGATTTTCTGTATTACAGTCCTGTTCTCCTCCTTAGAACCTTCTAACAACTCACAGATAGTCTGCTTTAGACATATAGTGTAGATCCAGGTACTACACAGCCGTCCCTGACAAACCATGAGGGCTTGGTTTCCAAGATGCTAAGGGGCTCAAATCCTGTGTATAAAATGACTCAGTATTTACAAAGAAGTTTCTCACAACCTTCCATGTCCTTTCTAAAAAAAATTATTTTTTTTTTTAGAAAAAAAATATACACACATCTGGGTATGTGTGTATATAAAACATGTGTTTTATATGTATGTATGCTTGAGTGTAGACCCACACCAACACCATGCCATACAGATAAAGGGTGGAGACAAGCTCAGTTGTTGGTCCTCACCTTCTACCTGTTTTGAGACAGAGTCTGTTGTTTTTCACTGTCTGGCTAACTAGCCTACAATCTTCTGGTGCTTCTCTTGTCTTTCTCTTATCTCAAAATACAAGCAGTAGGATTACAGATGTGTGCTATTGCGCCCAGCTTTATTTATTCTGTGTCCTGGGGAGTACTAACTCAGGTCCTTATGCTTGTATGGCAAGTGACCTACCTGCTGAACTATCTCTTCAAACCTCATATCCTTTGAATGATTTCTATGACACTGATTAGTCCTGGTACAAGGTAGACGCTTCATGGAGAGCTGCTATATTGTACCTGCCCTGGATGTGCCTTTGGCACAAGCCAAAGTCATCTGAGAGAAGGGAGCCTCAATTAAGAAAATGCCACCATAAGACTGGGCTGTAGGCAAGCCTGTAAGACATTTCTTAATTAGTGATTGATGGGGGAGGGCCCAGCTCATGATGGTGCCATCTCTGGGCTGGTGGTCCTGGGGTCTATAAGAAAGCAGGCTGAGCAAGCCATGGGGAGCAAGCCAGTAAGCAGCACTCCTCCATGGCCTCTGCATCAGCTCCTGCCTCCACGTTCCTGCCCTGCTTGAGCTCCTGTACTGACTTGTTTGAGGATGTGATGTGAAAGTGTAAGCCTAATAAACCCTTTTCCTTCCCAACTTGCTTTTGAGTCATAGTGCTTCCTCACAGCAATAGAAGCCCTAAGACAGTACCACTGTAACAGCCTCTGCACAGCACTTTGTTTTCATTATTTCCTGACTGTGATTGGTTGAACTTACAGACACGGATCTCATGGATATGGAGAGCTGTGTATACCAGTAGACACGTTGTAGATGGACACACATAGATGCTCAGTCTTGTGTGTCCCCAGGTGATCTGCCTCTTATGCATGCAGCCAGACTTATTTCCGGAGTTAGATCCCTGCCACATTTCTGGAATGAGTGGAAGTAGACTTAGATTCTCTAGTGGTGAGGACATCACCAATGGCCACAACATGAGATGAATAGATGTCGCTATGTGAGCATCATGTCTTTCTACTGGGCATCTGCAGATGGGGGGAGCGCCCTTTCCAGTCTGTGAAACTGCTCCACTGAGACACCTGGCGTCTAACTTCCTCAGCATTCTGCCCAACATTGCAGTAGTTCTTCCCTGAGGCTGCTGTTGCACATCTATACAGAATACCCTCTTGTTTCTGGACAGCAGCAGTACCCATACATGGGCAGCTCCCAAACAGACATCACACACTTACTGGAGCCCAAGAATGCCTTGACCACTGCCTCTAGGCAATCCAGCATGGGGAGACAATTGGAGCATAATGGACAGAATGTCATCTGAAAGCTAGGGCCACCTAGAGAAGGGCAACATATCCAGAGTATCTGGAAGAGAAAGGGCTGGTTATGGCTACCACAGGACCTTCCAGATACTTCAGCTGCTATAGGGCACAGAAGTGGGGTCCCACTAGGAGGCAGTCAGGACATAGTAGGACCTGCTTTGCCTACAGAAGTATAAAGCCTGAGAATTCATGTCTCCATACTCATGAGATGACATTCAGATATTTCTGCATGGCATTCCCAGCACTGTACCTCCTGGATATACCATGAGGAAAGAGAGCACTCTCTGTCCAGGACTATTGTCTCTTCTTGGCCTTTTCTACCCAACTCCAATACCCCAAATCCATTTCATTTGTAAATAAGAGGATGTCAGCTTGGAGGAGGACTAGGAAGTAAGAAGTCTTCAGTGGCTACACCAAGTGCATAGGACACTGTCCTTTGCTTATCTCCCAATAACAGACTTGGTGCTTCCTGGGCATGCAGGTCCTGGGTATCCCAGTGTGGCCAGATGGCACAGGCTCTGTGGGGTGTTGGCACAGGAAAGTGCCCTGCCCTGGATAGTAAAGGGATGCCAGGGAGCAGATGGTGCCTAACAGGAGGATACCAGGTGAATAAAGGCAACCAGAAGACAGGCCCGTGTTCCCATGGAGGTCATTGGTCCCAGCACCAGAATGCATAACCTTCCAGACTTCCTTTGACACAGGTTATACACACAAAGGTTATGAATTAAGTCCCTCCACACAGCGTTGGGCAATGGGCTACTTGCTTCTGTTGGGCCCTGGGCTACTTGGTTCTGTTGGGCCCTGGGCTACTTGGTTCTGTTGGACACTAAGATACTTGGTTCTGTTGGGCCCTGGGATACTTTGTTCTGTAGGGCACTGAGATACTTGGTTCTGTTGGGCCCTGGGATACTTGGTTCTGTTGGGCACTGAGATACTTGGTTCTGTTGGACACTGGGATACTTGGTTCTGTTGGGCTCTGAGATACTTGGTTCTGTTGGGCACTGGGATACTTACTTGGTTCTGTTGGGCTCTGAGATACTTGGTTCTGTTGGGCACTGGGCTACTTGGTTCTGTTGGGCACTGGGCTACTTGGTTCTGTTGGGCTCTGAGATAGTTGGTTCTGTTGGGCCCTGGGATACTTGGTTCTGTTGGGCATTGGGATATTTGGCTCTTCAAAGGGGCCATCAAGATAATTCTAGTGGAGTTGATGGGTAGAAGTATTTGAGAATGAGGATGATGGGATTTATGATTATAATAATCTTATTTCTGTACCCTATAGATATGGGAAGTGGGGATATCTCTCAAAAGGCTTGTCCTTTTTAATAGTCAAATGCCCATCAAGGAACTGAATGGGTATGTCGAATGTGGTATATCCATGTAATGGAATTTTACTTGGAGCTGAAAAAAAGAATTAGGTTATAATACACGTTATAATGTACCACCAAAGGCTGGATTTAGTTCTATAAATGTGAACTGAGCAGAAGGGGTCAATCCATCCAGATGGATGGTGGCGTGAAGCTCTCTGGGGACTAGGAAGGGTAAAAAGCAGCTTCTAGTGGAGAACTTCCCTTTTAGGGTGAAAAAAATGTTTTGGAATTAGAAGTGAAGGTTGTCCAGTGAGGTGACTATACTGAGGAGAGGCACTGAGTCACACACTTGAAGGACTGATGGTTGGTGGTTGTCATATAGAGCTTGTCAGTCTCTTACAACTCAGCCCTTATCATTTCTCCTGCCGACTGCATCCAGGGCTTTAACTGTCCTAACTCACAACAACTTCCTAAGGAGGACCTGCCCCAAGATCCACTTTGTCATCACCACCAGCTCCACAAACCAGCCTCCTCAGCTCCACACAGCTAAGCTTGTGCCTGGCAGAAAAGTGACGGGAATATCAGGACCACTAAGAAAAGAAGACACATGTCAATGCCTTGGATGCTATTACCCAATGTGTGTCCTGGTAGGTGAACCTCACTCCAATGGATGGACCCACACCCATGAGTATATAGGCAACCTAAACTAGACATAATAGGTCATAAAAACTTAAAAGGGCTTGAAACTTAGAGGGGGTGGATTTGGGGACAATTTGGGAGGGGTTAGAGGGAGGAGTAGGGGTGTCTGTGATAAAATATATTGCATGCATGTGTCAAAGAATTAATAAAATGTCATACTAAAGAAAAGGCTACCACCCAAGCCTTCAGTTCTTCCTGAACCCAGAGCAGAAAGGGGGAAAGAATGGTAGAGAAAGGGCTCTCCCTCACAGCTCCTCCTCCATTGAACTTTAAGGGCACATCCACTGCCAGCTGCACACTGTCTATATCTTCACCTCCATAATATGTGACATGTTCCAACCTTCCCCCGGAGGCCTCAGAAGATGGAAATGGATACAACTTAGGATCACTTGGGAGAAGGGCGTCTGAGAATGTGTGTGAGGGATGACCTTAATTGCATTAATTAATTAAAAGCTGTGAGAGGTACCATGCCCTGAGTTTGGCATCCTAGTCTGCGTGAGGAGACGGCGCTGGGCAGGATCATGCACACACTATTTCCTTGCTCTTGGCTACAGATGACAAGTAGCTGCTTCAGGTTCCTGCCTTGACTCCTCCACAATGATAAACTGTACCCTGAAACTGCCAGGCAAACAAACCCCTTATTCTTTATGTTGCTTCTGGTCACAGCAACAGGAAACAAAGCTGTGGAGGACTCTGAATCTGATGACTGGGTGGTGCCTTTGTTAGAGACAGGTCTGGTGACGCAGGTCTAGAACCACAGCTTCGGCAAGCCGAAGCAGGAAGATGCAGCCAGTCTGGGCTACATAGCAATGTTCTGTCTCAAAATCCACCAACTAATTAAAAAGAAAGAGAGGGAGTCTTGGGGAGAGGTGCAGATCATTGGGTTGTATGAGGACAGTGGAGACAGACTCAGAAAAGAGGCAGCTGCCAGTCAAGAAACACAGGGCTGCAATGGACAGAAGGGCACCCTCCCTGCAAGCCTGTGAAGGAGCTATTCCACCATTCCTTGCTCTGCTCTTCAGAAATGCAAGACAAGGAAAGGCCATTGTTTGCAGCCACCTGCGTTAAATGACTTCTGTGACTGCTCTGGGGCGTGATGCACATCCCGTCTCCCTGCTCTCTAGAAGGTGGGTCCTCAGTTTCCAGGATGGCACATGGTGGGCGAGCTATAAATAGCTGTCAGCTGGAATATGATGCCATGATGAAGAACAGGCTGCTGGGAAGGAGACTCCATGGAGCCGCTTCCAAGATTCAAGGCTCATGAGGACATGGTCAGTGGGACAGGCAATAGTGAGAGTGTTGGGAACCTAGGTATCAGGAGTGATGTCACCAGGGTTTGCCACTTGAATAGTGCAGCTTTACTTGGAGACATCCCTGGGCATTATAGCCTGTGGGATAGGGCTGGGTACTAGCCTCCCCTAGGTAAAACCTATGACCACACAGCTCATTGTCCTACAGTGCCCAAGACAGCTATCTCCCGTCCCCCAACAGTGGGACATCCCAGATTCGGGCAGTGCTGAGGTACAAAAACCGTCTCTGAATAATCAAGAAATGAAAATAAATTAAAGCTACAGCGTAAAAGTAGACCATATCTGTGCACATTTCTTTGTCCCCTAAGCCACCATATGCCATACTAAAAGCTCACAAAGATTCTCTTTCACCCAGGCATCCAGACATCTGGTACCTGCTTCTTTAGGGACTGTGGATCCATGTCCACCTCTAACAGAGAGAGGACAGGGACCAATCCTTTATACTGTGATGTCATTGCTCTTCCATTACTGCTACTACCTTCCTGCTCCACCACCACCACCATCATCATGAGCAGCAGCAGCAGCAGCAGCAGCAAGGGTCTCCTTGCAAATAAACTCTTGGCAGAACCCTGAGCCCCTAGCAGAGCCTTTAGTAGGGAGCTTAATAGCAGCTTTGGAGGACTTCGATCAGGAGATTCAGGTTGGAGGACACAGAAGTTAGAAACCCCAAAGATGGAGGCATGTAAGGAAACCTTCCATCCATCCCCTTCCCACTGAGGGAACCAGTCATGTCCTTTTCACTAACAGCAGAGCAGACAAGCTGCCAGGAAGATGACGTGGGAAATGTGAGTGCTGTGGCCTAGAGAAGAGGAGATTGTATTGTATGTCATGGATGGCCCCCATCCCTCATTCCATCACAGAGACCATAGGTATGAGGAACAATGCCGTGATACCTCTGATCTTGGAAGTCTGGCATGGTGGTGCATATCTGTGATCTGAGTGCTGGAAGTATTGAGTCCTGCCTCAAAAACAGCAACAACCCGAAGCTAAGCACAGACATACAAACGCCCATCAAGCCTGGAGGAGTGCTGTACCTCAACCCACGAAGGAAGGGTGTCCCTGATAGAAAGATGGGACATCTGTCCCCATGCCTGGAGGATGGGCAACAGGCTCCCCCGCAGACATCTGCCTGTGGAAGAGGGGGCTGCAGGCTGGCTGCTGCCCATAGACAGTAATGGGAGTGGGGATAAAACTCTTTTTATAGCAAGCAAGCAAACAAACAAACTGTTTTGTTCTAAAAAGCCAAAAACCAAGAAAGAAAGAAATAAAAAACCCACATGAGAATTGAGAATCTGCCTGTCCTGTCTGTCGGGAGATTAATAAGAACTATCCCGGCTGCCCAGAGGCAAAGTGCCAGGCATGCTACCACCAGGCCTTACCCACTTCTCGAGACAGCTGGGAGCAAGACTGGCCCTGGGCACAGCAATACCTTGTGAATAAATGATCCCTTCTTCTTTGAGGAAGCCTGGTAAAGTCAGATACCATGGCCCTAAACTAAGAGCAGGAGGATCTTCCAGTGGGTGAGTAAGGCCACAAGGGTGTGGCCCCAGCTCTGAGCTCATGTCCACCTGCCATGGACCTGAGGGTCTGGCAATCAAGAGCTCTGGCTTCCTAAACTTAGGAGGAATCAAGGACCACAAGTCCTGGCTTTCCCCCACCTCAGATTTCACTCTCAACCTCTCCCAGTACTGGGGTCTCGGGCCCCTCAACCTTGGCTTCCCAGGCAACATCCCTTGCCCTGCATGGAGCTGGGATTTTGTATTCTGTTCTGGTCTCCTTTTGTTCACAGCACATAGAAACACAGGCTGCTAGTCAGAGTGGAGCTCCATCCCATAATAAACAGCATGAACTATTTATAACCCTGAAAACATCTTTATTATTATTTTTCTTCCCTCCAGAAACAATCTCACACAATCCTGTTAAGTACACACCACCAAGGAATGGCGGGCCTCGGGACCGAGCCCGCTTCCCCCCGGCCCTGCCCAGTCGAGCAGATGGCGGCGTGGGCGGTAGGTACCAGCCTCCTGGCAATCCGAACATCTGTTCCCGTTAGAAAATGCTAATTGCCATCAATCAGGACAGCACCTACCCACATTTACATGCAAAAAAAAAAAAAAATCTAAATTTCTCCCAGCAACACACTGCTTGCATGTTAACTAGCCGAAGTAGCCTGAGGGCTGCTGAGCTGAAGGCTGCAACCATGGCCTGTTGGCCTCATAGGCTCTGCCCTGAACGCCAGCTGGGGCAATAGTGAAGGAGTCCCTTTATAGGTAGCCTGGTTCCAGGCCCTGTGGATTCTCAACTGCCTGGCCCACATGAGGTCACTGGCTCTGGGCAGTGCAGTCACCTGTGAGGGAGCCTCCCTGGCCTGGCTGTCCCTCTAGGTAGTTGCCCCCACATACTGCTTTCAAATTGGATCTGCACTATGAAGTGTTCTATAAACAAAGGTTCTGAGGCTCTATGCCATAATCCCCAGGACCAATCTGTACTGATGTTTCCTCCCAGAGGCCTACTCTGCCTGCACATCCAAGTGTTCCAGACATCTTATCTGTCCCCAAGATTGGTGAGACACTGAGACATAGAGTCACAGTCTAAATCCAGCCACCCTTGGCCTGAGGGTCTAGGGATGCCCTCGTGGCCATGTCCCAGCATCTGGTCCCAGCCAGGGCTTGGCTAGTCTTTTTTTCTTTCCTGAACAATATCTTGTTGATAATTTTCTCTAACCCTTGATGATCTGGGCTTCTCTGGAGAGCCAGGGATGAACAGGGGTGGGGGCTAGACGGTTGGGAGTGGAGGGTGGGGGAGGGGGGAGGGTTCAGAGGTGTTGTAGAATTGATTCTGCCTCACAGGCAGTGATGGAGAGAAGAGAGGGCAGTATCCATCCACACTCACCCCTGAGGGAGAGGGAATCAGCCTCTTCTTTCATCCTCAGCTTCCTACAGGGTCTCATGCCTCCCAGCAACATGTGGACCAGTGTCTCCATAGCACCTGGTAGGGGGGGGGTCACCTCTCAAGGAGCCCTTGGCTTGAGGATGTGAGCTGAACTTCAAAGATTATTCTGTTACATAACAAGAAGCCATGATACTTCCCACCCACCTTTGCCAAAGAAAAGACATTTTGTTAATTTTTTTCCTCAGGTGCCAGGCACTGTTGACAGCCGTGGTTGCTATGGGGCCCAGTGACTGGCTGTAAGGTAAACTCTTGAGACTGAACAAAAGGTTTCTATGGGGAAGCACAGTGCTCCCCTCACCTGGAGTGGGGGACACCAACAGATGGGAAGAAGGGCCTCCTAGGCTCAGACACGGCAGGTGATGTCATAGTGAGAGCCTGTCATGCCAACGATGTCACAGGGTGTTTCAATGGTAGAACACAGTACACAGCTGCCTGTGAGACATCATGCACAGGAATGGTGAATATCTGTCTAAGCTGTGCTGTCAGGCCTACTGATCAAGAAAGGCTGGTGAGTTGCCCATTCTTACCAAGTAGGATGTCCTTCTCAGAGATATGAGGTGAGATTGGAATAAGGGGAGAAACAGGAGGGGAAAAATACACTCATCTCTTCCTAACTGATGTGTCCTCTAGGAAGATCTGTTCATGTGCCAGAGTAGTGCACAGGGATGTCAGGGACATGAGGCCACATTATGTCTGTGGAGTGCATCCCAGCTGTGTGCTGTCTGTGATCAGCGGGCCTGTCCAATCCTATACTCAGCCTACCAAACAAGACTCTGCTCCCAATACCTCCTGGCTGCAGAAAGCTGATGGCAACACCTGCACCTTGTGGCTCTGGCCGTTGGGCCCTGTCCCAGCAGGGTCAGCACTCAGTAGAATGCCTCCCAGCAACATGTGGACCAGCATCTCCATGGCACCTGGGGGGGGTCACCTCTCAAAGAGCTTCTGTTTCCCACGGTCCACTTTACTGGCACCCTTTGTGATTATACTGCAGAAGTCAGTGTTTCTCTCAAGCTGGGGCAGACCTTGAGCAAGGTCTCTGGGAAGCTGTCTTCCTTTACCTCCCCTTCCTTCCCCACCTCTTCTTTCCTCCTCTCCCTCCTCTTCCTCCTCCACTCATGTCTTAGCTTCAGTTTCTTTGCAGATCCCCACATGGTCATCTCCCTCACTCAGGTGCCTGATGTGGGAACCTGGAGGTTGGTCCTTCTCCAACACCAGGAGAGAATGATGAGCCTCCTCCTGACTTTCATTTTTGTCTCTGGTGTCTCACCTTCACTATCTTGTTGGCTGAGTCCAGAGAGCTGAAGAGACCCAGTGAAGTATGAGATACTCAGCACAAGGAAGTATGGTCAGGATCCTTTGCCCTTCCTGCCCTGAGCCCCATCATTACTAAGACCAAGAGGGAGTAAGGTTTTAAAGATCAGCTTTGTGATAGGAACCAATGACTTTCAGACAGATGGAATGACAGAGGAGAGATAGATGTGTTTGCACTCACAGGTAAATAATAGAAAGATGGGAACATGGTAGAAAGAGACAGATAATAGATATGAGGCTAGATGCAGGGGTAAACAGAGTAGATGATGGACAAATAGTACATCATCATAGAAACAGAACCATAGCTAAATAGGTGGGCAGGAAGATAACAGATATATGGACAGATCAACCACATCTATATATAAATATAGGTGGGTGCTAGGGATCTATATACACATATAAATATAACAAATGTACAAATGTATGGATATATAGACAGACAAATATGTATATATGCATAGATAAATTGATGGATATGTAGTTATGTTGAGTTGATGGGTAGGAAGATGGATTGATGGATAGATGTATAGATAAATGAATGGAAGGTAAATGTATGAGTGAATAGGTAGCTGAATGAGTGGGTGGGGTGAGGAGATAGATGGACAGATAAACTGATACATGGATAAGTGTATGGATGTGGATTAGTGGATGATGGATGGATAGATAAACTGAAGGGTAGACAGGTAGATGGATAAGTGGGTGAGTAGATGGATGGGTGGATAGATGAGTGGATAGGTAAGCAAGTAGATGGATGGGTGGATGGGTAGATGGATGGAATAATTATGGGTGGATGGAAGGATAAGTTAAAAGGTAATGGATGGTTGGATTGATGAGTGGATGGTAGATTGATGGATAGGAAAGTAAGTAGATGAGTAGATGTATGGCTTTGTGAATGGATGGATAAATAATTAGAAGAAGACAGTATAGATATAGATGATATAGATCAAGAAAAATTACCCTTTCCCCATGTCTGTTTTATAGTTCACTTCAGAAGAAGTAGTCTGGAGCCCTGGGGCCAGGATAGAGATAGCAAGGCCAAAAGTTCAAGTTCAGATCAACCCTCACTGGGCACTAGGCATCTGATACTTGTGCTAGGCTGGCCTTGGTCCAAGATTGTGTCCCTCTTATTTCTGTAGCCTTGGGGATCCTAGCTGCCACTACAGTGTTGAAAAGTCACTCCAGCCCCAGGGACAATCTCTGAAGGTGGAGATGCTTAATAACATTCTTCCACCATGTCAAGTTCCTCATCCTGGACAGTGGATTGGCCTGGACCACTGCTCATTGTCTTTCCTGACCCTATGCCCTTTAACAGAAATCTGGCCTTGCTCCAGAGCTCCTGACAGGATGAAAATAAGGGTTGGGGTAGAGTTTGATTAGAGTTAGGTTAATTTAGGGTTGTTAGTGTTATGTTAAGGTTAAGGTCATGTTTAGGTAAGGACTGAGTTAAGATTGAACTATGATTATTAGGTTTATGGTTAAATTAGCATTAGCAGCTCATGTTTAGGGTTTGTTTATTAGATTAGGTTAGGTTAGGATTAAGTTAGGGTTGGGGTTGGGTTAGGGCTGTGGGTAGGGCTTGGGTATGGTTAGGTTCAGAGTAGGGTTTGAGTTTGGGTTTGTGTGTGTTAGGTCAGGGTTAGAGCAGGGATATGGTTAGGATTGAGGAAGGAGTAGAATTTTTTTTTGGCTAGGTGAAGGTTAGAATCAAAGATAGGTTATGGCTAGAGTTTATGGCTAGAGTTTCTTGTGAAGGTTAGTTTTGGATTAGTTTCAATGTTGTTATGTCCGGGTTGTATAAGGATTATTGTTGTATTGAGTTTAGAGCTAGGTTAGGTTTGTTAAAGCCATAGTTAGGATGTAGTCCACTATGGTCAGAGTTAGGGTTATGCATAGTAGTGGGTTCTACTCATAGTTAGACCTGTGTTAGGATTAGAGTCTTCATAAGACTGGGATCTGGTTATGATTGTTATGGTAGAGTTAAGAGTTATACATAGATCTTGGTTCTGGTTCTGGTTCATTAGGTTAGAGTCAGGGCTATGGGTTGATCAGTGACTGGTTAGACTTAATGCTAGTTGTATTGACCTAGGGTTAGCTTAAGTATTGGTGTTTGCTTAAGTCTCCCCCCACACACACACGCACATCCTTAGTCTTTACCTGTCGCCCCCTGCTCTCTTGACTGCTCTGGAGGCTGTATTGATCTTGCTGGCCTAGGTTTCCATCTTGTCTCAGCCAAATCTTTTCTCTGAAACAGATTTGTTTCCATGTCCAATTATTTCCCAGTGTGCCCCCATTTCTCTGCCTAAACTAGGTGTTCTGAGCCAGTGTATTCCAGGACCCATCATTAAATCTGAGCAGTGTCTGTTTGGTGACCAGGTATGAGGAGGGCAATCATAAAGGTTGAGTGGGCCACCTTTCCTAACTCCAGTTTCTTCAGGTCCTGGCTCTCGAATGATCTCATGCCTCCCTGCATACTTTGACAACTGAGCCCAGCATGAAGGTTCCCACACATCTATGTCCTACAGGCCTTGGACTTCACAGAAAGCCTGTACTTGCCCCATCCTACATCACCCTGACACTTAGCCCACACTCAGAAAAAGCTCACTCAAGAGCTGAAAGGCTCTGTGAAATTGGAGGTGGCATGTTTTGTGTCTTCATCTCATCCCACTCCAAAGTATTCCTGACACATCCATGCATCTCAGCAGGCTCTATGCAACATCCTTGCCCAACTGGATATAGGATATGTGACAAGACTCTATCGGGTACCACAGGCGGTGGGTGAGGTAGTCTTGGAGTGCCTGTGTTCACATGACTGTTATTATGTAGGCTATGAGACTCCTGTAAAATGTCACAGTATCATATACCGCCTCATAAAATGTCATGTGAAGACAGTATTTATATCCATCTAGTCCAGACAACTCTTCAACACACACCTTATAGCCATCCTCCCATGCAGCCCTACCAAGGGCTTCCCATTCCCTCACTATCCTTGACACTCAAGAATCTAGAGTGGGATGAGAAGGCAGATCACAGCATAGGCTAAGAATTGAGTCTTTTCTAAAACATTGGCTTTGGTTGAGTATTTTGTGAGAGAAAGCTTTAACACCACAGCCATCAGAGGCACACTGTGGCTGTTTTGTGGAAGTGTGTGTGTGTGTGTGTGTGTATTGTGTGGTGGTGGTGTGTGTGTGTGGTGTGTGTATGGTGTGTGTGTTTGTGTGTGTGCATGTGTTTGTGTGTGTGTGTGTGTGTGTGTGTGTGTGTGTGAGAGAGAGAGAGAGAGAGAGAGAGAGAGAGAGAGAGAGAGAGAGAGAGAGTGTAGATAACAAGTAAGACTTAGAGGAAATGCCATGCTTCTTTTGGCCCCTTCTGGAAACAGATGCCCAGTTCCCCAGGGGAAGGGCTTTAATATCCCTTCTTTGGGAGCCCTTGGAGGGAAAATGCATACCTCCAGCATGGTGCCACATGCCTCTCCATTATCCAAGGCAAGCCATTTAATCTCCTCTCTCCTGAGCACATCTCACCATGTGCAGCATCTGTTTCAGCTCTGAAAGGCACCGATGTATTCAGTACAAACTCACATCACCAGCTTCCGTTACACTCCATAAAAGAGGGGCACCATAAAAGGACAAAAGATCTCAGCCTGCGTCAGCAAACATCCTAAACATCAATGTGAGCAAAGTAGAGAGAGTTGTGAGTCCTCAGACCCTCCATGATACACGCTGGGAAGGAAGAGGTGGCTCCTGGGAACAGCGTCTCCCAGGGGTGACTCATCTCAAAAGAACAGGCTGATGGCTGTAAACCCAGCACTCAGGAGACTGAGGCAGGCAGAGTGCCAGGAGTTCAAGGCTCTCCTGGGCTACAGATAAGGAACAAAACAATGTACCCACCAAGATGTTCTTCAGAAGAGCCATAATAGAGACCAACCACCCATACAGCTACAGCAGAGAAACAGGAGAAGGTAGCACCATGATAGACCAAAGGATGGAGGGGAGGGAAGGGAGTGAGGACCAGGCAGTTCCATAAGCAGATCACACTGAAAGGCTACCCAGAGCCAGTGAGGACATCGGACATCAAGGAGATGAAAGGACATGTCTTCAGTCCCAGTCATCTAACCCCAAAGCATACAAGAACCTGCTGGGACTTGCCTACGACGCCATGGTGGCCATACTGGGAAGGCTCTTCTTTTTAAACTTTCATTTTTTAAAGTCAAGTGTGATGATGCAAGTTCCAGTGCTTGGGGTTGAGCAAAAGATTCTTTTTCTGAGCTGCAGCAAGCATGGGCTACAGGGTAAGTTGCTAAAACTTAACCCTTTGTGTTAAATATTAAAATAACAGGAAACTCATTATTAGTTAGCAGAGAATTCTTATGTGCCTTTCTGGGATTTGAAAACTCATACATTCAGCCAAGTATGGTGGCCCAGGACTTCACCGTACCTTTAGTCTCAGCACTGAGTAGCTAGAGGTCAGTGGATCTTTGGGAGTTTGAGGCCAGCTGACCAAATAGTGAGTTTTAGACCAGCCAGAGCTACACATTGAGATCACACACACACACACACACACACACACACACACACACACACACACGCACAGAGTCCTAATCCTCAATGTTTAGTGACTTATGTTTGGAGACAGGCTGCAGAGAGAGGAAGAGGGCGAGGTACATCATCACGTGGGTCCTGATTCAATCTTAAGAGAGAAGAACAGACACACACAAGAAGAACATATGAAGATAGAGAGGATGGCTTTCACAGCCCGGAGGGAAGCTTTTAAAACCAGCCCTGCTGATACTACCACCACCATCACCACCATCACCATCACACCATCATAACCACCACCATCACCACCATCACCATCACACCATCATAACCACCACCATCACCACCATCACCATCACACCATCATAACCACCACCATCACCACCATCACCATCATAACCACCACCATCACCACCATCACCATCACCACCATCACACCATCATAACCACCACCACCATCACCACCATCATCACCATCACACCATCACCATCACACCATCATAACCACCACCACCATCACCACCATCATCACCACCATCACCATCACACCATCATAACCATCACCACCATCACCACCATCATCACCATAACACCATCACCGTCACACCATCATAACCACCACCATCACCACCATCACACCATCATAACCACCACCACCATCACCACCATCATCACCATAACACCATCACCATCACCATCCCCATTATCACTACCATCACCATCACACCATCACCACCACCATCCCCACTATCATTATCACAGTTCACGTGTTGGGAGCTTGGTCCCCACTGAGGCAAAATGAGAGGCAGTAAGATCTTTAAAAGGTAAGTCCTAGTGGGAAATCCTTAGGTTATTGAGGTCCTATATTAGAAAAGATTATGATTGCTCTCATGGGACCCTGAGTCCCATTTTATGAGAATTAGCTATTATATAAGAACCTCTCTCCCCTCTGACTTCCTGTCTAGATAGACATGTGACCTCTCTCTCCTACACATGCTCCTCCCACTGTGATATCTGCCAGAAGGTCTTCATCAGAGCTCACTGATACCAGTACCATGACCTTGAACCCCCACATGTGGATATGTTAAGTATTTAATAAATCCTGGGAGAGCAGAGAGACCACACAGTCATATTCTAGGCAGACAGCTCAGAAAATCCTTGATCCTTGAATATAAGGACAAACAGCTGAGTCAATTGCACACCTTTAATCCTAGCACAACTCCAGAGACAGAACTTCTTCTGTTTCTGAGAGTTCAAGTCTACACACCTTTAATCCTAACCTGGGTAGGATAGGGTATATAAGGACTCATACAAACCAGGCAGAAACAGAAGCAACTGACAGAAGCAACACACAGAAGAGACCAGGCATGAGGCTGAGAAAGTTGCAAGACAGTTTGGTGAGAATTGACCGTGGTGCTTCCTCTCTCTGATATTTCAGCCTTCCCCCAATATTTGGCTCAGTCTACTTTTCTTACAAATTGTGCCACTACACCCAGAACTAAACTTCTTTGCTTTATAAAGTTGTCCAGCCTCAGGTATTTAGCTATAGAAATAAAAAATGGCCCAGTGCACTGTTCTCAGTGCAGTATTTAACCATTCAGCCAGTAGCCATCACTGACAGGTGGGCCTCAGTTTGAGCAGTGTTAACCACAGCCTTCCAGCAAGCCTGTTCTGAGTAAGTGCCAATGCTGGAGAACTGATGTGGAATTTGATTCTGAATGGTCCAGTGCTCTGAGTTGGCCTCTGGCTGTTTTATCAAAGTTGTGACAGTTAACAGGATGATGACATCCATAACCCTTGGAATGACAAACATTCCAGACAAGAGCAACTGCAGTCAACCAGCAGGTCACTCTGAGGAATCCCCGAGCCTTACACAATATATAAGGAGCTCTAGGTACAGAGGTGCCCTTCACAGGATGTCAGGAGAATCTATTTGGTCTTTGTTGAATTTGAGTTCAGTTTTGATTGCTTTTAGGTCCTGCTAGTGTGGTGACATCCTGATGGACCCCCAGGGGTAATTGCAGGAGGCCGCATCCAGCAAGCTTCCTGATTCCAGCCATAACTTCAGCAGTATCAAAGGTTTAAGGTCAACAATAGAGCCATATGTCCCAGCTGTTGGCCTTCTCTACTGCTACTGCTACTGCTCACACATACAGGCACACACACACACACATAGGTGCACACACTCACACACAGAGGCACACATGCACACACACAGTCAAAGCAAGCCTGTGTTATCCCCTCCTCTGCGCTCTCTGTCTTCCTTGGATGTATACCAGCCTCTTCTTCTGAACACATGTGTCTTTGAAAGCTCCAGTCCTGAAACACTTGGTGGAACCTTGCAAACCCTAACAAATGACATTCTT
Source organism: Sigmodon hispidus (assembly GCA_004025045.1). NCBI lineage: Eukaryota > Metazoa > Chordata > Mammalia > Rodentia > Cricetidae > Sigmodon > Sigmodon hispidus. The sequence goes on from PVIH01004217.1 coordinate 69,442, forward strand.
CCAATGGGTACAAGCTCCACTGCCCCTCACCCTCTGCGTGGAGTCAGAGCTGTCCCTATAATGGCATGCAGTGCCCTTGCAAAAGGACAGAATGGAGATTCTACACAGTCAGACACAGGGACCTAGCTGGGTTCCTATCTGAGTTACACCAGCAAGCTCCATGTCTGAGTTTTAGACGACGTGGACAGGAGAGCCTCATGCTTCTTATGATGGGACACTTGGCCCTAGAATCAGGATGTAGACAGACCCACACGAAACCCTCTCCTGCCTCTGTCAGGAGTGTCTAAGTCACAACTTCCGTGCTGTTCCATACTGACTCTCTCCTGATGTACCAAGATAGTCCCTCCCTCCCTTCTGTGCACAGTGGCTCTCCCTGAAGATATGGCCCTTGTCCCCAGGTAGTTCATCGTCTCAAGAGAAAGTGGGACACAAGGGCACTTAGTATTGAGACCAGTGTCCCCAAAAACATCCGACTCTCCCGTGACATCACACATAAACCCAGATGCTGCTCAAAGCTCCTTCTGCGATCTCTGTGCCCTTCCCCAGGGACATTTGTTTCTGGTCTTAGAGTCATCTTGGGTCGTCCATGCTTCTCGCCGCTATCCTAGCTCTCATGCTAGACCCTCCACTTGGCGTCTCCCAGCCCTGCCTCTGGCCTCCATTTCTGAAAGGGCCTACCGAAGCGCTAACTCCCCGCAGTTATCTGCCCACTTCCTCCCCCTCCTCTGGGGTCCCTTCCTCCACCTCCTCTCTTGGAACCCCCCCTCCAGCTTCCTCCGCTCTTGCCAGTCCTTCCTGAGACTCTGTGAGGCGACTGCATGGTTTCCTTCTCCTTGCACATGAACGGATACTCTGAATCATGTTGTGAACAGGCTATTGTTAAAGTTAGGTTAAGGTCCAGCTGTTTACTCTTAATTGACTCTCAAGATGGTTTTCTGTGGCTAGGAAGACAGCTCACCAGACATGCTTGTTGTGTGGGTTATGAGGACTAGAATTCAGATCCATAGAACTCACAGAAAAGCCAGGCAGGCATGGCAGCCTCCTAGATTCCCCACTTAGGAGGCAGAGATGGAATCTTTGGGGCAAACTGACTAGCACACACACACACACACACACACACACACACACACACACACACAGACATGCACACACACACAGATACACACACACAGAGAGACATGCACACACACAACAAATACATACCTGGGCTTACAAAAGAGAGAGAGATAATTTTCCACCATGGTATGATGGGATATGGAGGGGTGGCCAGGTTCTCTCAGCAATTAACAAAGTGGGGGCTATTACTGCCTCCTCTCTGTCTGGCCAAGACCTATGCGTCTTGGAACCCTCAAGAATTCACTGATGACTGGAATGAGTCTCTAAAATCCTTATGTTGAAACTTATTCTCCAATGTCTATATTAATGGTATCTGGAGAGGGACCTTTGGGGAAGAACTAGGGTTGGATGAAGTCACCCGGATAGTGTTAGTGACTTAGCAAGAAGAGGCAGAGCCAAGTGTTGAGGCTTGCCTGGCCTTTTCCTGCTTAACGAAGGCTCCTCAGTCTAACACCATTTCGTGGACTCCCCACTCTGGAGATGTAGGAAATATTTATTTCCTTTGTAAGTAGCCTAGTCTCTGGTGTTCTGCTATGGCAATAGGAGACAGACTAAGACATCTCTCACAGCTCAGGCAGTTCATGTTTGGGTTATTGCCTGGTTCATCTCTGTTTACTTTCTTATTGTCTTCAACAGTTCAAGTGGTGTTCCAAAGAACTCCAGTGTCTGGGTGGCCCGCTCAGGGTTACAGCGCCAGGATGCTCCTTCCCCCAGCAAGCCATGGAGGACTCTGGCTATGGAATTATGTTCCCCAAAGGTATGTTCAGATCCTAGTCCCCCATCCTTATAAAGAAACACACGTGAAAACAGGAACTTCACAGGTGTCAGTCAGTTAGGAGGACGCTGTACTACAGTGACAGAGGTCTTTATAGGATGAAAATGGATGAGATCAGGCACATAGAGAACACAGGTGGCAGAGGGAGGGGCGGGGTGGAGCGCAGCCATGTCATGGCAGAGGCAGAAGGGCAGAGATGCAGCTGTAGCCACAGGCACTGAGGCTGTCACCATAGAAGCTTGGAGGGGCTCTGGGCGTCACCCCGTTAGTCCTGCACTGGGGCTTCTGACCTCAGGGACAGAGCAAGAGTCAGTAGGTCCTGTTTCCAGTCACCCAGGCTGCAGTTCTCTGTGGGAACAGTCACAGGATGATATAACACAGCCTGAACACAACCAGCCAATCTCCATTTCCTGGTGGTCACTCTAATGCCCTGGGCTTGGGGACTAGGCCCCCCAAGAGATTTGCTGTCCTCCTGTCCCTGCTCATGGAGGCAGCACAGAGACAGAGACCGTCTACTCCTGGATGGAAACTGCACCTGCAGCAGCCTAATAGTTACTAATGCTAACTAGCCTGGCTAATAGGATGGTTTTGCCAGGAGTCAAGGCCTGGGAAACTCTCTGGCATTCTCTGTGACCGTCCCAGCCCCTTCCTAGTTCCGTCACAGAGCTCAAAGGCCACCAAAGGAAATGTACTGACCTGCTCTCCTACCTTTAAAAAAGGGTCACACCAACACCGGTGAGTGGTTTTCTCCTTGAACTAACAAACACAAGGTAAAGAAAAGGACAAAGGAGATGCTGGAAGCAGATGGGAGAAGATATTACAAATGTCACTAAGGCCTGTGACATCTGCCTAGGGACTGCCAGGCAGATACTGAAGTACATTTAGCACCAGCCCCTTAGGGAACAGCCAAAAGTTTAGAAGATTCTAGCAGCAGGTTTTCCTGGAGAAGAAGGCATCTGATGCCTTCTCACCTCCCCTGACACAGTGAAAGGCGGATGGCAGTGAGGCCGAGCACAGAGCTGGGTAGCAGGGTTGGAAAAGAAGACAGAGAGACTTAAGGTGAAATACATCCTTCAGTAGAGGTGGAGAGGATGGGGAAGGAGAGAGGAAGAGGAAAAGGAAGCAGACGGGAAGGCGGGCAAGAAGACAGAGGAGGAACAGGGGAAGTGAAAGCTGGGAGGTGGTGGCAGCGGGGGAGAAAGGGAGACACAGTTATGGGTGTCTAGGTCCCCAGGGGGAGTACAGTGTACCCCCAGAGATCATTCCAGTGATTAAAAAAAATGTTCAGAGGCTAGTGAAGACGTTGAGCTCCACACCACCAAGACTTCTCCAAGCACATTTATCAACAGAAAATCCACAGATGCTTTCCCCCTAATTAAACCATCAGGTATTAGAGAATGCCCAGAGGAAGGCAGGAGTCCCTTCCTCCCTGGAAAACCTGTGTGGGTCAGATGGGCACCACCCCTTCCAGCCAGCAGCAACACAGCAAGGCAAGCTCTGGACAGACGGACAATAGGAAGGTCTATCTAAATGACTTCTAACACGGCCGGATAAAGCCATGATCGCTCTCCTCCCCACACCAAACTTCAATGCTGATGTTGGGGGGGGGTGTCGCCCACCACAGACTCAGGCAGCCTGTGTTCAGCTTAGCCCAAGGTGTCGGCATCCCCTATGATGGATTCTGGTTTAACAGCTTTTAAAAACAAGCAGAAGAAAGCCAAGCATGATGGATGAGTGCAGGAAACACGCTCATTCGGAGATGATTTATGGGATGTTCCTGTTGTCCTCATGGGATGCAGCTCAAGGGTGGGGGCCCCAGAGATGGATGGCTTCCAACACTGAGCACTTGTAGGGTGCCAGCAGCTCAACCCAGAACATGCATGCACCACCCCAGTCTACAGGGTCCCCGTCTCAGTCACCTATTGTCCTATGTGAAGGGCACAGAGGGCAGATGGAAGACTTGATTTATCCCTTGGCTCCTGAATATGAGCAAGTCTCACCTCTGACAAAACATCTATCTGGAAAAGGAAGAACTGGACATAACCCCTGGCTCCTCCAAGTGCTACTACCAGTACCTAAAGTGTGTCTGGGAGGATCTGAGAACATGGGGACAGCATAGAGGAAGAGGAGGGTTGGCACAGAAGAGTAGTGGCACCAATTTAATGTCCCCTGTGCCAGGGGGTGACAGAAGCCTTCTTCCAGTGTATCCAATGGACCACTGCACAGCCTGGCCACCACAACACCTCATTTTGCAACAGATTAATGTCCACCCATGTTTTTAATGAAGGCTTGGAACTGGCTGTATATTAAGATCCAAATTGACTGTGTATTGAAAGGGGTGGGCTTTAAGTAAGACCTAACGACAAGGTCCTCCTTAAAGTACAAGAACTGAACAGGGTGGGGTCAAAGGCAGGAGGAAACTGTTTCTTCTCCATCTTCCCTTGAGGAACAACATTTGAACAGTGACTGAGATCACATTAAGTAGCCCGCAGGTCAAGCCATTCCCGGAACTGTGACCCAGCCCTGTGTAGGTGGTAGGCTCCAGCAAGTTCTTCTGGCCCAGGTTCTTCATCTCTGACCTCAAAACCACTCTTAGGAGAAGCACTCCTCCAAGGACTCAGAGCAAGGGCTTGTCACAGCCCAGAGGTGTGTGACATCACCAGGCATCATTCTGTGGTGAGGGGAGTGTGTAGAAGTCAGCAGCCTGAGGTGCCTGGCCACTCCTCCTTCAGAGACCTGCCTCCCTCTCTCCCAAAGCTGAAGAAAAGACAAAAAGACTGTCAAGGTCACATAGAGGTGGCTGGGACATCTGTGCTGTCCTCTCTCAAATGATGGGCCCCCTGTGACTTCACTCCAAGGGAAGTACAGACTCTCTTATATACAGCCATACCTCTCAACTCATCAGTGTGACCCTCCGAACAGACAGGGTCCAGAGTGTGAGTGTGAGGCACAAAGCAGCTCCATGTAAAGCACTTGTGCCCCGGACCTCCCAGCTCCACCCTGAGGACCAGCTAAGTGTTCAGCTCTAATAGCCCAAAGAGAACACTGGGGAGGAGAAGCTGGGCCAGCTTCCCTGGCCAATAATAGAGTCAGGAGCCCAGCATTCAGAGACAGGGCCCTGGGGCTTGCCTGAGGCCAGCTACAAAACAGCTCGGGGGTTCTAAGGACTTCCCAGCACAGCTTGGGCTCACTGAACAGGGTCATCTCATTCAGCAGAGCACAAAAGTCAACTCGTGGACTGTCATTCACCTCTGCTCTGGTCCCCAACCCAGATTGCTACTCAAGAACAGTAGCAGCTGGCCTCAACATCCCTTCCTTGAACCCCCTCTACAGAAGGGAGCATCATCAGACTTGAATCACAGCAGAGTCCCTGACTCAGAGCCCATTAGTGGATTTGGGTTCATTTTAACAGAAACTCCGCCCCCAAGGCCTCCAGCCTCAACCCAGAGCACTGGATCTCCGGTTCATTCCATCCACTCCACACTCAGACATTCAGCCCTGCACACACCCTTCTTAGAGATGCTTCAGCCTGTGTCTACCTTGGGGCCTTGGCAGTACATTCCCGTCTGGAGGTTTCTTTCACTTGCTTTGCCATAGCGCCCTGTATAAACAACAGCCTCCTTTGTTCCCCATCAGCGGTCAGCTCAGCATACTTCATCTGTCCCTGGGGCCTTTCCATTCTTCCACATTATTTGACACACACAGTGGCTTGTTCTTCATCTCCCCCCAGATTATGAACTCTGTGAGGACCTTCTTCTGAATCCCCAGAGTCCAAAACAGATCTAGGCTTATCGGAGCTGCTCGTATGCAGGCAATCCTCAATATACAACAGGCTGTGTCCTGATAAACTATTACCCATTGAGAAATGTGAGGACATGTTTTCCATGCCTGACCTCATAAGAATCCTCACTCCTCACCCACACAACATGCTCCTCTCCTTTCCCCTCAGACTCACAGGGTTGATCAGAACTGCAACTGTCCAAGGTCAGCTTGTCACAGACCTGTAGCCTAGGAGAAGATCAAAGCTCAAAACAGCCAAGCACAGTGTCTACTAAGGGCCCATCTCTTTCATACACAATGCAGAGGTGGTCACATGATCAAGGATCAAGCTACATGGCAGCGGCAGAGTGAGGAACACAGAGCAGCAGTTTTCGAGAAGAAATCTCAGGGAAGAGACCTTCGGCCAGCCATGAGGGGACAGTGAGCATGCCCCTGGAAAAACATCAGCAACACCACACACAAGTCTTTCTCACAGAGTCTGATGGGCTCTGGGAAAGCCACCCCTCCCCCCGCCTCCCGGCACCCGCCCTATGTCTGACTCCCATTACACCTTGGTCCAGCAAAGGCCATCAAAGAGAATAAGAGAGATGGTTCATTAGGTAAAAGCACTTGCCACCAAGCTCTGGCCTGAGTCCCTCCTTAAAACTCACATGATGGTCTACAAGTTACCCTCTGACCTCTACACAATTTGAGCTATTTCCCCGCTGGTAAACATGCAGGTGGACCAGAAGAATGGACCTCCCTAACTTCCCAGAGAAATCATGGGTGCACGCTTTATTTCCTTACAGCTTTCACCCATGTGTCCTTTATCATAAAACTGAAATTATGTGTGGAGTTTGCTTAGGTTCTAGAAACAGGCTTAGGAAACTATCAAAACTGAAGCAGAGTAGGTCTTCTGCAAAAGCGCCGGTGTCCCTGAGCCCTGGCTGGTACAGAAAGTAAGTGAAGTCTTGTAGCTTGTGTCTGAAATCTGCAGATGTGATACCCACCCCCGGGGCTCGTATCAGAATTAGCCTGTTGCCCACCCTGGTGGACAGGGGAGTACTCCATCCCCTCACCAGCCAGGTGGAGGCTCCCTGCTGCTCACTGGGCTTCAGGGCAGCCTGGACATTATGTTGGAGGGTCAAGTACCAACCTTGGCCACTGGGACATCTCATGCTGACAGCCTGTCAGCCAACCACACAGTCTGCTCACCCTCCTTCTCAAACCAACTTTACCGAAGCCATGCTGATGACAGAGAATGGAAGGGGGAAGGATGTTGACTCTTCTGGACTCAACCAACACACAGACGCCATACAGACGCCACGAAGACGCAACGAACCACAAATGTATGCACGGGAATCCCTGCCGCTGCCCCGCAACACTTTCTGGAAGATGAAATGGCCTTATTAAAGTGTTTCTCACCGCAATTCAAACATGAAGGCAGAAGTAAGTAATGGGTGTGGCCTTACCTGTTACAATGCTGTCTCCTTTCCTGTCGCAGGCGGCTCCCGGAGGACCGGAAGAAGCTCTCTCAATGTGGAGTGTGCCCAGATAGAGTAGGATCACAAGAAAGTGTTAGGTTCTCACAGGTAGCTTTTCAACCTAGAGGGAAAAAAAAAGTGAAAAACAAAAATAAATATCCTGCCTTGGACATAATCACACCCCTTTAATATACAACACTGGCATTTAAACCAAAGAGAAGGGAGCAGTGGTCAAGAGCTTGTCACTAGGGATCAGAGTCCTCCCTCCACTGAGGACGTAGTCTCTGACTGTCTGAGAACACGAGGACACACCATTAGCACCGCGGTGCTGGCGCCCACCCTCGGTCCCTCTCCATGTGCCTGGGCTACTGCCCTCTCAGCATTGTGGCTGCCCACCTCCTCTGATTCCCCAGGCCTCTTGATGCTCACTTCCCATCAAGTTGCTCCCCATCTGCTCCCCTGCCCCCTTCTAGCCTCGTTTCCAGTCTCCTCCACCTTAGCCTAACCTGTCACATACAGACACCTTGTTCTCCTCTTCTAGTAGGATTGGTCGTGGTGCCCCACTCTGGCCACAACCCTCCAGGATAGTCAGTTCGAAGAAACACCCAATGCTGCTTCAATGACCATGGTGAACTCAGCCTGTGGGAGTTTCAGGCTCACAGGGTTGGAGGTGCTCTAAGAAAACGAGACCAGAAGACAGATACGGTGCCAGGCCCCGAGTCTCCAGTGGCAGCACACAGTCACAAGTGATATCATGGTAAACCTTCCACCGCCTATAGGACACCTGTGATCTGGAACCTTTCCTGTCATATTTCCTCATCCCTACAGCCTGGGCCTCCAAAATATCCCAGTATATTCAAGGTTATTCCTGCGGACCCGCAGGCCACACCTTCTGTCCACTGTCATACAGGAGCATTGCCTTCCTTCAAGACTGCATAGCTCTCCCCTCCAAACCCAGAGACTCTGCATGCTGTATGTTTTCAGTCAAACGATCCAGGAACATTCTATTCAATAAAAAAATCATCATTCCACAGCTACCTTGGCTATACCCCACCAAAAGACCAAGACCGTTTTGTTTTCTTTGATCCAAGCAGAGTGGGAGATAATTTAGCAGGCTGTCCTCCACTGTAGAGGCACATTTTCTTCACTCCACAGTATGAAGCACCATCTATCACCCACTGCACAGAATATCACAGAACACAGGCTGGAGGCCTGAAACCCCACCACACCCTGTGAAGTCATGCATCTCCAGCTTTGGAGGCTTGTGGGATTGCTGTTCTTATATCCCATTCTGACAATCCCTGCCATATTGTTAGAGCATGGCGGGATGAGAAGAGCCAGGCCAGGGCTGGCTGAGATGGAGGAATTGGGTACCCAGCCTCCCCAGAGTCTCATAGTCAGGGCCACCACAGTCCGCTACTCTTAAGGTCAGCAGAAGCACGGTTATATGTCCCATGTGTTCTGAGTGCGCCCCACTGTGTGCAGTACCAGGTCCCCAAGTCTGGACCAGGCAAGCTCATAATCCAGCTGAGGAATTCTTAGGGCACGTCTAACTGTTGACCACAAAGGACGGCCTGCTAGCAAGTAGGGAACTCTAAGTCCCCATGGTGTTCCTGTATACACATGTGCATGTACACACACACACACACACACACAATGAAGTACATCCTATACCTTTAACTCTGGAAACCCAAAGTCATTGAAGTGTAAAGTGTTATAGTTGGCCACTGTTGGCAAAGATAATGACACCAATCCTTCCACATTCTACATGTCAAGCAAAGACTATCATTTCCCTAGACTTTGTAACATACTCAGAGACTCCTATGGAGAAAGGCTCAGCATCAAAGCTTGCACAGATTCTTCCCAAATCTCCCCAAAGGGAAGTAACACATAGCCTTCAGGATGCAAGGACGGGACGAGGACATCACTAATTCTTTATAAATTGAAAAATCACCAGAGAAAGTGGCTTTATTTATAGGATTCAAGATGAAAAGAAATGGCATTGGGGGAAGTAAGGGTATGTGGAGTAGCAGTGAGGGATCTCTTCACTCTGGAGGTGGAGGCAGGAGGATCCAGAATTGAAGGTCATCCTTGTGTACACAGCAAGTGTGAGGCCAGCCTTGGCTACAACACATGCACACACACATACACACACACACATACACACACGACCAACAAGAGAGTTTAAAATGGCTCTCAAAACCCAAAAAGCGCAACTCACTGTGCCTTTTAACCAAGAGATACAGTACAGCCACATTTCAGTAGTAAAGATTACAGGGAATATGTAAGAGTCTGAGAAAACGAGCCTCCTCCTCCTCCTCCTCCTCCTCCTCCTCCTCCTCCTCCTCCCATTTTTAAATCACTCTTGCAAAGCCGGCTTCACCCTTCACTCCCCTCAGGCCTTATGAATCCTGTCTCCTGGTTTATTATTCTGGCATCTGGTGGGAGGCTGACAGTCACCGTGGCTACACTTCTTTTTTTAATGCCAGCCTGTTTTAATAATACAGTGTACCTTTTGGTTTGGTGAAATGTGACATTATTCCAGACACCCAGCGGCAATGGGAAGGGCCTTATGTAATTTATGTGTTCTCCGTGCTGTGTTTAACACTCCCAAAGCGGAGGGCTGTAATTTGGGAAGTGATTCTCCCCAAGGTCAGGGGAACAGTTTGTGGAGAGAAGGCTGGTGGCTGTCTGACCTGAGCTCAGCCTGGAGCCCTGGCTATGAGGCTGGGCCCAGCAGCAGGACGACTCTGCACCTCAAATCACAAATGCCCCCTCAAAAATATACTACAGCCCAGCTCTGACAGTCACCAGGTTTCTGGGATTTAAGCAGTTTTTAATGAAAGAAGGACACAAAGGGCACAGCCAGAGGGTTTGGGGGCATTTCTGTCTCCTGTCATAACCCAGGTGTTTACTTTTAAATGATCTTTTTGCTCTGTGTGGGAGAGGACTTGGGAACCGTGGGTCTACACATGTAGAAAGCATGTGCATATGTACATGCATGTCTGTGTGGCAGGTGTTGATGGCAGGTGTCTGCCTTACTCGGTCTTATTATTTTTTCAGACAGGTTCTCTTCTGAGTCTGGAGTTCACCAGTCAGGATAAACTGGCTGATCAGTGAGCCCTAGTGATTTGTGTCCCTACTCAGCCAGGGCTCAGGATTACAGGCAGTTACTACTGTGGCCAACTTTTTATGTGGGTCCTGGGCATCTAAAAGGCAGCTCTTATATTTACATGGTGAACACATTGTTGACTGAACCATTTCACCAGTCCCCAGGTTCCTATTTTGCAATGACAGGGAGCCTAGTGTAGCAGCAGACTGGGCCTGCCTTAGGGATGCTGAGGAAACCCTGATCATCTAGCACCCATGTTCTGACCTTTCCAGAAAGCACCACTGCAAGTTCCTCCTATGCTGGGGATAAGGAACGCCACAGGGACATGTCCCCAAGAAGCTTGCAGTAGAAACACAACAGCCAGCTACCCCAGTGGATGTGGACAAGCATTGAGAAGGTGGGGTCTTTCTTCGCACCATGTCACACCTAGGGCCTGGCATGCAGCAAGTGCTATATCAAGACATTTGAGCAACTGGGGAAATAAAATGTCAGTGAGAGAGACAGGGAAACCACCATACTCATGGGGGAGGGTGTTCTGGCTTCCCAGATAGAGCTGGTGACAGACCCTCAGAAGGGGGTGGGGGAGAACGAGGAGAGGGGGTGGAAGAGAATGAAAAGGCGGAGGAAGAGAGGGGAGGGGGAGAGGGAGGAGGGGGAGAGCAGGTGCCGACTGGGAACAGCCGCAGGGAAAAGTCTATCTGGGAATATAGAGCTGAATGAACAGTGGGATTGGACAGCCCCAAGATGGGACTGTGAAGTCAGGAGTCTGGTCATGAAATGCCTTGAATGCCACACCAAGGACTTTATGAAGTCACCTGGAGAATTTTTAAGTGGGAGCTATGCAGATCCGTGTCTTAGGAGTACGTAAAGTGTCCGGGTGGACCCTGTAAAAAACAGGACAAGAATCTCAATTGACTGCTGCAGGCGATCAAATGAGTCTTGCAAACTTGACGAAGAACAGGGTGGAAACTGGGGGATATGGCCAGCTGATCCAGAAACCAGTGTCACACAGGACTGAGACAACAGGCAATATAAGCCATTCTGTAGCTTCTCAATAGAGTTGGGTGCCCCTTTCCAAAGGAAGGGGGTGCTCAGGACATCAGGGAAAGCTGCCTTGGGAAGGGCTTATTGTGTGGCGATTTCTTCCAAATAAAAACCTCCATCTTGGAGTCCTGAACATGACCTAAGAGAGAGGAAACTCCTTATGCCCCAGAAGTAAACAATTCAATAGCTTCAGGAAGCCCCTGAAACCAACCAGATTCACTAGGTCCCTCCCCCAAGCCTATACAAGCAGTAAAACCTGCAGATGCACACTCATGCTAGCAGAGTCACCTAGAAGAATCAGAGCTCAGAACTCAGAAAGTGATCTGCAGAAGACTCCAGACCACATAAGCTGCCTGAAAGAGGCATTTCAGCTGAGCTACACTCAGACATTTCAGCTGAGCTACACTCAGGCTGTTTAGTGCACTCCTAGTCTCTAGCTTTCCTGAGCTGTCACTCATGCTGGGGTGGGCTTTGGTGATGCAGCTGTCTTTGAGTTCATCCTGTAAGTAACCTCTCACTCATACTCTAAGTAACTCCAATTCACCTCTTTGGTTTACCAAGATGGTCTTGATGATATGCATATTTTGGTCTGGTGCCCTAGCTGGGGTGGGCAGACATTTGTTCCCGTCTCCCTGGGAAGGGTGCACCACCCAGAGCTTTGGTGGAATCAATGTCATCTATATTCTCTTTTCTATGTTAAAAACAGCAGAGACCCAGCACTAAGAGAGCTGAAGCAGGGGTATAGCATGCTTCAGGCCAACCTGGTTGTATAGAAATCTTAGGTTTGGGTTTTGGTTTAAATGTTAATATATTTCAAGGTGTGTGACCCGGTTCAGACAGGAACAGCCTCTAAAGTGACCACAGAGGGGCTGCAAGTAGTCAGAAACTAAGAATTAAGACTCAGGAGAGAGAGTTGCCTGTTTTGGGGACTGTGGTAACCAGCCTCCAGGATGGCTCTTGTGATCCCACCCTACACACACACACACACACACACACACACACACACACACCTTTGTCCCCAAGCCCCTTGCTCACTGTTCCTGTGTTTCTGTGTATTGCATCATTCTACCATGCTCTGCAAAGGCTGACTAATTGGGCACTGCAAACCTAGAAGCTGATATAGTCTAAGTTCTCAATGCTGTGGGATGGATAGATAGATCAATGGATTGATGAATCAATGGATGTGTGGGTGGACAGATGGATGGATGTGTGAGTAGATCAATGGTGAGTACATCAAGAGTTGGATAGATTGATCAGTGGATGGGTGGGTGGATAAGTCAATCATTCATTCAGTGGATCAAGATCAATGGTTCGATGTATAGATGGATGAATAGACAGACTGATGGCTTGATGGATGACTAGATCAATGGATCTATGAATTGAGGAATGATCCAAACCCTGAACTTTACCTAATGGTCCAGGTCAATTATTGGACAAGCCTTTTCCCTCTTAGACCATCACCACACACACACACACACACACACACACACACACACACACACACACACACACACTGATGCTCTTTGCTGTAAAAAGATGCTCAGCTGGAATAGCAGAGGATGTGGGGGGGGGGAGAAAACCCTAAAGTTGATTCTGACAGGCTTTTGCACTATGCTAAAAACAGTGTTTGCAGGAAACCCAGGCAAACCCCCTTCTGTCTTCAGAAATTCAACACATACAAACAGCCTGTACTCAACTGCACCAGGCAGCAGGAACTAACAGTGCATCTACCCTGTGTGGCCCCTCAGCACTGCAGGGTCAGATAGGGATGTAGGCAGCCAATGAACATGGCAGAGCACCCAGTCCACAGAGTAAGGCCTGGAGGCCAGCTGGACCCTGCCCGCTCCTGCGCTTAAGGCACCCAGCACAATGAATACTTAAGAGCATGGCCTCTCCACCACACAGGTTGGATGAGCATCACCTTTTTCTGTCACCAGCAGAGCATCTGGATCAGGCTGGTGACTGCAGCCTTGAAGCACACGCACAGGCTTGGTAGAGATGGGAAGAAGGGGCTAAATGAACAGCTTGCTGGAGGAAGTAACATCAGAGCTGTGAGGGAGCTCATCCAGATGGCCTCAGCCCCAGACAGTTGACCCCTCCCTACAGAAGCCCAAGCAGAAGGCCCATCAGGCCCATGAAGGAACAAGCTCCACTTTGCCTGTGGGAAGCCATTTTGGCCAGAAGCAGGATCAAAGACTAGCTATAGACACCTAGAGAAGAATCTTGGACACACCAGACAGACAGATAGACATACACAGGGGTCTAATCATGTGCCTGGCTGAACAGGAAGTCAGTGACTGTGGGAGGTGGGGATGGGTGAAGAGGCTGGAATCGGGGAGGCCCACCCTATTTCCCTGCAGTGGCTGCCTGTAAGTATTTTTAATCTGAAATTTAGAGGGTGCCACAATCCCAAGGTTAATCCCGGTACTTGATTCTCAACACCACAAGTTCTCTGTACCTACCTGGTGGCTGCAGTCTCTCTTTTTCCTATGAGGATCTAGGCGCAGCTGTATGATATTTTGGCTAATGATGTGGAAGAGATGCAAGAACCATCCCAAGCCTGGACAGAAGCTGCCTTACATGCTGTATATGTTTCTGATCATTCATTGCCCTGTGATAAAGAAGCCAATGGTACAACTATAACCCTGTGCAATGAAGAGCCACTGAACTGACCCATAGATCAACAGAGAGTTTGCCAGGCCACCTTACCCGGAGTGACCCATGGGCCTGTGGATACCGATCTTGTGGGGAATTCCTATCTAGAATCTATAAGGAACTCAAGATATCAAACACCAAAACAAAACAAATCATCCAATCAATAAATGAGCAGATGAATTGAACAAACCTCTCAGAGAACAAAGGGCCATCATGTATACAGAAGGCATGGTGGGGGGGCAGTGTTCTACATCCTTAGCCATCAGGGAAACACAAATCAAACTACACTGAGCTCAGTTCGATGGCTATCATCAGCAAAACAAAGAAGACACTGGAGAGAACATGGGATGGGGACAGGGACTCTCCCATGATGCCAGTGGGAATGTAAGCCCGGCTGCAGGAGGCCACACTATGGAAGCAGCATAGAGGTTACTCTAAAATAGAGCCACTGTGTGGCACAGCTGTACTGCTCAGCATTCTACAAAGCCTCCTGTACACTCTTGTTCACTGAGGCAAGACAAGCAAACAGCCCCAATGCCCACAACAGATGAATGGGGGAGTATACTACATATACACAGAGGTATTTCATTTCGTCAAAAAAGGAAGGAAGAAATGAGCAATTATGGCCTTTTCAGGAAAATGGTGGAAGTGGAAACCAACACTTATAACCAAATAAACCAGAGTCAGAAAAACAAATCTCACATGCTTATTTTCATATGCAGAATCTAGATATTAAAATAAATAGGATGAGAACATAGAATGGAGGGGTGGGAATGAAGGAGGACCAGAGGACAGGAATGTGTAACCTGAACAAGATACACGCTAAACATTCATACAAATGCCATAATGAAGTCTTTTGTACACTGTAAAAAAATTAAAGCAAAGTCTATTAGGATTCCCTACTCATATGTTCATATTTTAACAAATTACACATTGCAATAATATTTTAAATGTGTTGGATTGTGCAGCAATATCTGACCTCCTGTCTCCCCAGGCCTCCTGGGCCCCTTTCCCTCCCACATCAAAGGTGCCCTGTAGCTCCTAGCTCTGCCCCCTCAGAAAGCCTGAAAAGAAAAGCCTTCTGCCGGCAGATCCTGCCAAGTTCCATGCCCCTGCCTGCAGCCCTGCCTGCTCACGGAAGTACCAAGTGGCATCACAGTTGGGCAGAGGAACAGCCCTGGATTGAAAGAATAGCAAGGCCTGGAAATGCAGCCTCCAGCCCCAGGATCTGTGTGCTCATCCACCTACCCGCTGACTTCTAATTCTAGGGAGCCCAGTTGTCAACAGCTCCAGGGAGGGGTTGTTGGGTGAGAGTGGGCTGAGAAGCTAACATGGATTGCCGCTAAGAGGAGATTGGACCTCTGAGGCGGGCACCGCTGCAGTGCCCTGTGGGCACATTAGGGATTCTATGCAGCAGCTTGCCATAAATCACTCCCCATTCAGTCCCACTGCAGAGGGGCTCAAAGGTCGGTTTTCCATGGTCATGACAACAAAAAGGGAAATTGGGTCAAACTTGAAAGGTATTATCTTCCTCCAAGCGGCTAAATGTAGGAGAGTAATGAGGTTGGTTAAGCAATCCACCATGACACCCCCCCCACAACGACTCTGCTGACAGATGGGCCAGGTAAATGGGTGGGTCCAGGCTGCCCTGCCACGCCTCTACCCAGCCCAGCCGAAGGGTCTGTGCTCTTGTCTTCCAGAAGCCTCTCTGGCTGCAGAGACAAGGCACCTGCCGTTTCAACACTTCCAGCCTCAGCTGGAAGAGAACATCTAGACCAAAACTCCCAGACACCAGTTACTAGCAGGGCCAGTGTTGCTCTCTGTCCCTTTCCAGTCCTTGTCTTCCAATCCTGGAAGAGCTGAGGTATTATGGGTAATCCATTGACAGCCCCACCAGCAAAGGAGTCCTCAGCTGTACAGCACTGTGGACTTAAAAAGTCCACTCATCTATTGACCAGTCACCTGCCACTGTACTGTGTACACAAAGTCTGCACAGAATCTGCCAAGCCTTGCTGCCAACAGGCTTTGAATTGAACCTAGGCTACACAGTGTTTACAAAGTGACCTGTCCCAGGCCCCTGGAATTTGTCTTGGGAACTGTGCTGCCTTCATCACTAGAGAAAAGGAAAGTACTCTCTCAGAGTTCCTTCTAGTTGGAAATTGTGTGTGTATGTGGGGGTGGAGCCTTACATTTCCTCAGCCTTGAACTCACTATCAGGGATATGTTTGGGCTGTTTTCATCTCCTGTGTATAGCCAGAAGCTTCTGGCCCAGCCTAGCCCGGAAGTCTGACCCTCAGTTCCCAGCTGTTTGGTCCCAAATAATCACACAAAGGCTTATATTCATTACTAACCGTTTGGTCTATGTCTCAGGCTCATTATCAACTAGCTCTTACAACTTAGCCCAACTCATTTCTATCAGTCTATGTCTTACCACGTGGCTTACGGCTTACAGGTACTTTCGCATCTTGCTTCTTTGGGTGGTAGCTTGCAGCTCCTGTCTGACCACGCCCCTCTTCTCCTCTATCTCTGCTTGGATTTCCTGACTGTCTCCAAGCTGCTTTACCATAAGCCAAAACAGCCTCTTTATTAACAAATGGCAATAAAGCATATTCACAGCATACAGAAAGACAACCTACAACACCTGAGTGCTGGGACTGCAGATATGACACCACACCCCACCTGTTGGTTTATAAAGTATGTGGGCATTCATTAAAATGACTGGTGGTTCTTGCCCTCTGTGGGCAGGACACACCATGCATCATCCTACTGTGGGAAAGGAAAGTGTGGGCATTGCCTGAGGCCATTGCCTGATTTACAAATAGGTACCCAAGAAGCAGGTCACCAAGGACCCCAAGATGAGCTTCTGTGTTTATATTCCCAAGCTAGACATAATGTTAGGTGAGATGAAGTAAAGACCCAAGGAACTCTAGGAGTGTGCTCTGCAATATGGCTGACCTCTGAACCCTCAGGACATTGTGCTGAGTGGCAGTGGTCAGTTATAAAATGCTACATACTGCATGAGCCCACTTACCTTGAGAAACCTAGAGTGGCCTAAAATCATGAAAAGTAAAGCAAAATGGGGCCTCCAGGATCCAGAGGGGAGGACAGAGGGACTGGGTTTGATGGGAACAGTGTTTCAGTTGGGGGAGATGAGAATGTTCCAGAGATTAGCAGTGGTGATGGCCATACAACAACCACCACCTCAAACCATCAAGAAGGTTGTCTAATGTAACATATATTTTATGACTTCCATTATTTAATATTATACAAATGCAAAATGCTGCTCTTTTCTCTGCCCCCTCCTTCTTCCTCCCTCCCTCTCTCTCTCTCTCTCTCTCTCTCTCTCTCTCTCTCTCTCTCTCTCTTTCTTCTTTCTCTTTATCCCCCCCACCCTACCTGGATATCCAGATTCCCCAATAAAACTCTTAAATGGCAAAAAAACAAAACAAAACAAAAGCAAAAGGCTGTGCTAATACCTGGTCTATGAGTCCCAGAGGAAATTGGCCTCTTCCATGTGCTCCAAGCCTTCCGGGCAGCAGAACAGCATGAGCATTGTTTGTGGATGGGAGAAAATGTTTCTGTCCCCATCCTCACCACAGCTTGCTGTACTTGGAGCCCAAGTGGGAAGATGGGTTCCCCATGCCTACCCCATGTGGTCCAGGCAGGCTTTTGTGGAAGGACACCAACACCACTATCTTTCCAACCTCCTTCAGCATCTGCATTGGTTCCTTGAAGTCCTGTCTGTCAGCTCAGTCCAGCAGAGCAAGGCCATAGGCTGAGTATCTCAAGCACCACTTTCTCAGAAAGCTGCAAATTGAGGTTCCCAGATCTGGAGGAGTGGAATGCTGGACTGTGGTGAGGGTTCCTGATGCAGCCTGCAGGTGACTACCTTCATGCTGTATGCTCACAGTGGGGTGGGGGTCAATAAGGAGGATGTCACTTCTCAGCAGATCACTACTCCCATCCTAAGGCCCCACCCGATGGCCTTGTCTAACCCAAATATCCTCTCAAGGGCCCATCTCCAAACACCATTTCATAGCAGACCCCAGGTCCCTGCAGATATTGAGCAGCTGACAGTCCTTGTACTGGGCCCAAGGCCAGTAAAAGCACCTCCTGAGCTTCACGGCTCAGGTGGAGCTTGGGGACATGAGAATGACTTTAAATTTTCTAGTGGTCTCACTAAAAGCATTAAAAACTAACAAGAAGCATCAATCCTTACGATCTTTCTATTGAACACAACATATTCAAGATGTTTTCCTTCCAGCATGCAATCAATATAAAGATTCTGAGATGAGATTTTATACCCTGTATCCTGCACTCAGTCTCTTGAAACCTGGGCTTCATTTTAAGTGTTTCATACCTTGGCTCAATTTGCCACATTTCCAACCAATGTACCCTGATACCTATGGCCATGGTGCCATATTAGGTGTGTAGGCAAGAGGTTGCTTTGTATCCTGCAGCCCCCACAATGGAGCAGAAAACCAGGGGGTGGAGAGAAGGAGCAGAGGAGAGGGAAGGACTGTCATCCTCTACCTGGTTCCTTCCATCAAGGCCCTCCACAGATCTAGGGGTATATGACAGTCAGAAGGTGATCTTGGACCACAGAAGAACATAAAATCCTCCATCCATCCAGACCTGGAGTTGAACAGACCTGACACTGGGGATACCCTATCTGTGACACAGTCAAGGAAAAGGAAGGGCTAGGGAAGGAGATGTGGGCTCCTTGAATTCCTGAGACTGGAGCATAAAGGAAATTACCCAACCCCACACCTCTCTTGAAGCCACCCCAATTATGGGTGCCCACATATGTAACTGCTTGGTTACTGAACACGGCATGGCACCAATCTATCTCTCAAAATGCAGCCAGAGGAAAAGGAAAGGAGAGTGTGATTATGACAGTAATTTGCAGTACATTCCATCCATCCATCCATCCATCCATCCATCCATCCATCCATCCATGTGTGTCTGGGGAGGTGCTCATGTTTGGAGGCCAGAGGTCAACCTCTGATGTCCTTGTTGGTGCAGACAGGGTCTCTCACTGGTTTTGAGTTTGCAGCTAGGGTGGCTGGCCCAAGAGCCCCATGGATCCTCCTGTCTGTCTTCCTAGTGCCAGGGTTAACGTGCACACTACCAGGCCCCGCCATTTTGTCATGGGTTCTGAAGATCAATCTCAGGTTCTTATATTTGCTGCTAAACATTTTACGGTATGAGCCATCACCCTGACTCCATGTGTAGCACATTCTCAGAAGTCACAGCTTCTCTCCCGTCAGAGAGCTGCCAGGAGGGTCTCCCTTGTGCCTGTGGAGGTCGTCTCTATTCATGAGGGATATTTCCTTATGACATAGGCTAGTGTTGATTGCTGCAATGACCATAGCTGGGCAACCGAAGACAGCAGAATCATTCTCTAGCCACAGCAGCAGCCCACAGAGTTAAAGTCAGTTCCACAGACCTGCACACATTGGGCAGAGCCATCCTCCTTCCACAGGCTGGAAGGAAGAGCCTTCCTGACTCTTTCTGCCCTCTGGAGGCCTAAGGCATTTTCAGCCTGTAACTACATCCCTTCAACCTCTGTCTCCAAGCTCACACGGCTTCCCTGCTGTCAGTCAAATTTTCCTCTGCCTCCCTCTCAAGAGCACTTGTAATGATTTTTGATGTACAGGGCTCACCTGGATGGTTCACCAAGTGCCCATCCAAAGAACCTCACTCCTGTGGGTAAAGTGTTCTGGACACACACAGTATGTGCACACATTCTAGGGATTAAACTGTGGGTATCTTCTGGGGTCCATGATTTAGCCGGTCACAACTGTGAACAAAAATTGCACTGGGGGTGGGGATGCTGAGGATGTAGTTCAGTCAGTAGAATGCTTACTCAGCATTCACATGCTCGGAGTTTGATCTCTAGCACAGCATAAACTGTGCATGGTGGGGTAGGCCTCTATAGCACCAGCACTTAAAAAGTGGAGGCAGGGGGATCAGAAATTCAAGATCAGCTGCTTTGGTTTCACAGAGAGTCAAGGCCAGACTGTACTACAAGAGATCCTGTTTTAAATCAAACAAGCGAATGAAAACTAACAGTAACAGAAAAACCCCATGCCTACAAGTGTGATACTGGGGCTGAGGAAGGCAGTGTTCTCAGATCCAATTTGCTCTCAGGTGATTAAACCAGGCCATTTTCATGAGGAAACTGTTCTTGGGAAGGTGTCAACATGGCCCTAGGAAGGACCACTATCTCCCAAAGGTAAAGACCTAAGACTCAGGGCAATCAAAGAGGCTCCTGAGGAACTTCCAAGCTGCCCAAGTGGGGAAGTGAGGAGAGCAAGCCAGGCTAGGCTTGGCCATCAAGTCATGGCACACTCCTTGTCATTGCTGCTGCCATCAACACTTCAGGTGAGAGTCTGCAGAAGGCCACGCCCACCTCACCATTCACCACAACATCCAAGTACAGGCCAGCTGCATCACTACCCCCACGCTGGCCGGGTCTGTGTCTGTCAGGGATACAAGGCCAGAAGTTCCTGAGCATTAGTCTCTGGGAGCAACCCACTGGTCTCTGGATAACTCTGGGGTTCTCTCGGGGACCCTAGGGGGCTCAGCTCCAGATGTCCACAGCTGTCCCCAAGATGCCTCCTTCTCCATCTCATTTTTCCACTTCCATTCTCTTCCACCTGTCAAAACTGCTTGCCTGAACAAGAGAGATGGCCGAGTTGGTAAAGGCTTTGCATCACAAGCATGAGAACCTGAGTTTGATACCCAGCCCCCGTAGGAAAACACCAAGAGTACTGGGAAGCAGAAACAAGACAGATCCCCAGGGTCCTCTGACCAGTGAGAAACTGTGAACTTCAGGTCACAGACCCTGCCTCAAAGAAGCTGGACAGTGTTCCTAAGGCTGACAAGCAAGATTATCTTCTGACCTTAAAACGCATGTGCACCTTCACAGACACACACATGCAGCCCAGCAAATGCCTGAATAGAGACAGTACCAAATTCTACAATACTGTTTTATCTTGTACATACAGACCTATGCTAACATTTACAAGTTAAGCACACTCAGCATTTGATCCTGGTGCATGGCTCAGTAGTGCTGGCTGTGTACTCAGAAGGTCCTGCAGCCAATGCCCACCTAAAACGGTAAGCATGATGGTATGCATCTATAACACCCATGCTAGGAGGCAAATTCATGTCCCAGGGACTTGCCAGCCAACCAGTGTTGCTGAAATGACCTCAAACAGCAGGCACCACACTCAGTGAGAGACCCTACTTCAAGAAGCATGGTTACGAGAGGTTGAGGAAGACTAAGACCCGTCATTGCTGACTGCTGTCCTCCACATGTGTACTACATGCACACGCATGTGAACACACATACACAGGGATAGAGAGAGAAAGAGGATAACTATGAAATAGAACCCTTATAAACATATAATATTGAATTGCTGGACTCTCATTTCTCTTGGGCTCCCCATCAGCCACATTATCCCATGACAGTCAATCTGATGGCTGAATTGGCTTCTAAGGAAACAACAGAAGAGTAACATACAGTGTGTATACACTGGAAGGGGGTGACTCATACGTCAGGCAGGATGAAGCAGGACAGCAGATTTTACCACACTCTTAAGAGGCCTGTGAAAATCCCACTACAGTCATGAGTGGACTCCCAGGTATCACTGCCATTTATTCATTGGCTGATCTCTGGATGGTACCAAGCTCAGTGCTTTACCCTCATTCAATCTATGCAAAAGAGGTCTGTCAATGTCCCATTTACAGTTTGGAGCAGGAAGGCTGAGAGGGGAATTATCCAGTCAGTCACATACTGGGATGTGGTGGGGGAAATACTTTCTGATCCTTGTCCCCAAGCACAACATACCTATTAGTGCCAACTTTGAATGCTTCTAGTTACACACAGAGAATACAAAGAAATATAATAACTTGGGGGAGAGAAAAGAAATAAAGAGCCTTCAGAACCCACTTACAGAAGGAGAAAAGGCCTGAGCATTTCTGAATAGAAACATAAAGGAAGGAAACCCCAGAAGTCAAGTGTGAGGAATGGACCCGTGGGCTGAGCCTAGGGTGTTTCCTGCCTGGCTGGATCTTCATCTTCAGAGAAGAGAAGGTACAAAGGTTCTGGAACTGTCACTTGGCTCCTATGATTCCTAAATCATGAGCCAGAGGAGATGTGGAGTGGCCATCTGCACAGCATGCTGGGAAAGCAGGTGTTGCTGGGCAGGAAGCTGAGCATGGGACCTCTTCCTTTCCAGCCTGTCCTTGGGTTCCTCACACTATTTAATACCCTCCAATGATAGGCCACTGAGCCCACCTCAGCATCCCAAGATCATGGACCCAAGTAAGGAGAGAAGAGGACATGGGGTTAAGGTCACATAGAGACCAGTGAGTAGTAAGCTGCACTGGCCCTGCCCCCCACCCCTCCCCCCCCCCCCCCCCCCCCCCCCCCCCCCCCCCCCCCGGCTCCATTCTGTGTGTTATGAGGGTGATCAGTAACTGCAATCTCACAGAAGACAGAGAAATGCTCTGCTTCACTGAAGGGAAGGGAGAACACTGAGGTTCAGCCCACTCCCTACGAGAGCTGTCTCTGGGTGACACTGGGGAGTTATGGGGGGCTGGAATCCTTCCCCAGGCTGCTAACTCAGAGGCCTAAAAACGCTAGAGATGCCTCCTCTACTGGCAGCATCTAGAAGGATGTCTGCCTAGGGTCAGCCTATGGCTGATGTTATCACTGCCTGGATCCATCCAGGAAGGAAGTGGCAGGACCCCTGGGTGAAATCTGATGTAAGACCACTGTGGGTGAAGACAGAGGTACCTGGTTAGAGCCAAGGCTCTGCCATCCACCCATAGCCATCCTGTCCAGCTCAGTGGTCAATGTGGACCTGGGAAAAACAGAAGGCTTCCCTTCCCAGAGCCAGGAGGCATGCCCCTACTGCCACACCTCCCACAGCTCTACCATCTGCACAGGAGACATGAAGTCACAGTATCCCTGAGCAACAGCTTTGAGGCAGTAGTTTATGGCACCACCAAAGTTCACCCAGGGCAAGCCATTCACTCCACCCTCAACCTCAAACCCCACCGGTTCTGCACAGGGCCTAGTTCTCTGTTAGAAGCTGACAGGAGCTTACAGCCTCAGGATGTACCTCCTTTTACCATTGAACACATAAGAAAAGTCCAGCTCAGTGAAGACTGTACTTCCTGACCTGGAAATCCCACGGGGTTCCCAAGGCCACTTGGCAGAGAGGCTCAGTCTTTAGTTTGCCCCAGAACCCTCTCCCAAATGACATCCTCTTGTCTTTCTCATGGATGACCCCTAATTGGCCCCTATGACACTGGATGGATGTCCCAGAACAAGGAGAAATTTTGGGCCTCCCAGTCCAAGTTTTCACAGCAGGAGATCTGTAAGAGGTCTGTAAGCTGCTTGATTGACAGTGTAGAAAGTGCCTGTGGGCCTTGGCAGCCAAGCAGTGTAGTAGGGCAGGGGTAAGAAGCGGAAAGCAATGGCATCCCAGAGACCCCCCATGGCTATTGAGAAGACCTTCCAGGGCAAGCCCAGCAGGAGCAGCAGCCACAAGGCTAGCCTCAACCTTCAAGGTACCCCTCCAGCAGCTGGGGCCTCTGGAGTTGGGGTGTTCTGCATACGTTTTATTGGTTGGTCTCATGTGGCAATTATGAAGCCCCTTCCTGGATGGTCTGCAAGAGACATAACCTTTGTCCCTATGGCTTGAAAGTGGGTGTGATGAGAAGTCCCCAGTGCTAAGTCCCAGGGTATGCTGAGTGGCTGCTACTACTGAAGGACCCTCCAGCTAGGGCAAAGGAGGGGCCAGGATGCGTGGCAATGCCACCAGCTCCTTTGGAGGTTTGCCTGCAAGGAATCTCAGGGATGCCTGGCCCCTCTGCCTACCTTCTCCTAATAAGGAGAAAACGAATCTCAGCCAACCCAAACTCCTCCTTCCTTCTCTCCCCTCCTGGCTCTCTCTCCCTCTCTCATAGACTTGTGGGGCCCAGCTCAGGCCCCATTGGAGCTGATTAGAGCTTGAATGACCCTGGTTGGGGTAGAATAGGTGGCCTTTCCCAGTCACTCACCCTGTTGCTATGGCACTGTTTTCTGGACATGACATGATATAGTGGTTTGAATAAGCGTGGCCCCATAGGCCCAGATGCTGGCTTAGTTGGTCCTCAGTTTGCAGAATGGTCTAACAAGGATTAGAGGGCGTGGCCCTGTTGGAGGAGGTGTGTCACTAGGTGAGAGAGCTTTGAGGTTTCCCAAGACTTGGCAATCCCAGTGTGCTCCACACGCTCTCTCCACCTCATGGCCGTGGATCAGGATGTGAACTCTCTCTCAGCTGTCCTTTGCTCTGCTGTCATGGAAGCCAACCCTCTGAAACCAGAAGCCCAGGTAAGTGCTTTCTGTTATAAGTCACTCTGGTCATGGTGTTTTATCAGAGTAATAGAAAAGGAAGACACATGAGCATTGCCATTTTAAGTCAAGACATCGAACCCTCTAGGCTCACAACCCTCACAAACCAGGCCTGTTAACATAACCTTGTAGGAGATAAAGGTCATTAAACCCTCACAGTAGGGTCTAACTGCTGACACTCCCTTCTGTACCATTAGCTTCATAGAATCCTGCCCAGCTATGTGGTCCTGGGAGGGCCAGGGTATATGGGGGATAAAAGGGAGCTCTGCTATAGCAGTTTGCTGTGTAATGCCTATTCTGTGGTGGGCTTTTTGGTGATGTAGCTGTTTGGGGGGGGTCACCCATGTTCCTGTAAGTAAATCTTTAACATGTGTCTGTAAATTTATTTATTCACTGAGCTGAACCTGGATGAAATCATTTCTTCATTCTGTCATTGGTGTTGCATCTTGGGTAAATACACATCTTTTCATGTCTCTTTAGGAGAAGTCACACGGAACCTGTCCTCAACAGCTAGGCCCAACTCCCGGGGATAACCACAGGTTGCCCTGCTAAACTCAATCTCCCCACTGTGCAGCCAGAATCCCACATTTTCACAGCACAACCTACGGCCAGGACAAACATGTAAGCCTTCCATAACAGCCTAGAATGATGGCTACTTGATTCAAATTAGCACCCTCCAGCCTGCCATAGAATGAAAATTTTTGTAGAGCTTTGAATCTCCCACACCAGGCTCCCCACTGTCACTTCAGATCCAAAGAATCACAAGGCAAGGCAAGGCAGGCATTGGTATCTCTAAGCTTAACTGGACAGTTCAGCCCTAGAGTCCCACACCAGAGTCTGGGTCCCCCACCATATCCTGACCCTGAAGTGAGGTCTAGAAAAGCATCCTGCAGAGCCAGGATATGGCAGGGAGGGAGGGAACAGCCCAGAGTTTGGCACAGTGATAACATGGAAGACAGAACTCATCAAATGCATTTCAGCATAAGTGGCTGTCTTAGAGGTATCATTCTGGTGGTGACACACCAGAACCAAAAACAAGCTGGAGAGGAAAGGGTTTATTTCACTTCCACATCCACATTGTAATCCATCACTGAAGGGAGTCAGGGCAAGAACCTAAAGAGGCCAGACCTGGAGGCAGGAGCTGGTACAGAGGCCATGGAGGGTTACAGCTTACTGGTTTGCTCTGCACAGCTGGGTTGGCCTGCTTTCTTATAAAACCCAGGACCACTGACCCAGGAGCAGCCCCACCCACAGTGGGCTGGACCGTCCTCCATTAATCACTAACCAAGAAAATGTCTTATGTGGCTGCCTACAACCCAGTCTTAAGAGGGCATTTTCTAGATTGAAGCTCCTTCCTCCCCAATAACTTTCGCTGGCGTCAAGTTGATATAAAACTAGCCAGCACAGTGACCCTTGCTGAGACAAGAGAAAAAGGAGGCCTTGCAGCCCTTCCCAAGTCCCCTTCAAGTCTCAGAACACAGCTCAGAAAAGCCAAAGATCTCCTCAGGCTGAGCATGGTAATACCGTATTTCTCACACATGGGTTTCCATGCTGCACCCGTATGGGAAGCCCCAAGAAGTCCTGTTAGCCTTTCCCTCCACTGTTGCGCGCAGCCTTGCCAGCAAGGAAGACACAACACTGGATCCTTCTCTTTGCAGTTTATTCGGGCCTTTCAAATATCTTCTTGTCTTTCACTCACTCACTCTCACTCTCAGACGTATGACGAACGACCACTCTCTCACTCTTAGACAAATGACGAACGACCCCGGGGGGAAGTCCACACTTGTGGCTAAATACCCTCTGGGCCTCCAATCCCGGTAAGCCACATGGACATCGCCCATAGGTCCTGAGGCGCAGAAGCAAGCCACCATCCTCGCCTACAGCCAATAAGGAGTTGTTTACTCCCGAGAGCACTCACCATCCCATCAGGAAGGTGGAAGGCAGAAACCAGTGCCACCTTTAGGGTGTGGTACAACGCAGCTCCTTACACTCCACCATCCATATAGACATTACACTCCAAGTGACATGCTCATTTTGAGACCCCATATCCCGCAACCTTGGTGTTCAGGGACTGTGTCAAGGAGGGTACCATGTATGTGCAGCACACCTCATCCACCCATCTGAGGCATCCATTAACATTCCCAGAGTATGTTGGGGCTGTAATTACAGCAAGTGATTAACAGGCTTGAGGTAGCCTGCCTCTGAGGGAACAGATTAACAGCCCAGCTTGGGGATGCCTGCGCTCACCTCACAACCTACAGTGCATCTTAAGCAGGGCCCTGCGCCCCTACTAGCTGGTGATTAATGGAAGGGATGTGGACAGAGGACATTTCCCTGGCACCTGGCACCAGAATGAGTCCTCCCCTTGTTGGTCAGGTACAGGGAGGGGGTAGTGAGGGCAGCCAAGAATTGAGATGTAAACCTAGAAGCTCCAAATGGGATGCCTGTCTGCCTCCCTCAGGCCAGTATGGACTCCTGGGCCCAGACAGCTGCCCAGTGAGGGAAGCAGAGGAAGCCAAAGCCTTAGTAGCCAAATATACCCCAGGAGTGGGAATTCACCCTCTACTCCCCAAATGGTATGCAATCCATGGCTAACCCCTCTGGTCTCCATGCTCCCAGACAATACTTAGTATTGAGACTCCTAGTAAGATTGTCATCACCCAAAGTGGGATGCCAAAGTTAAGAAGCACAAACACTTGCCTCTTCCCCACCATGTGGCCCCTGGCAGGCTATTGTCTCTGAGACTCTGTGCCCCTAACCACACAGGGCAGCAATTAGGTCTCCAGCTAGCTGTAGATTCCTGTGCGGAGCTAGCAAGGCATCCTGGGACTCTTCAAGCAGTGCATGTGTCTGCATCCACAGCTCTTTCTTTCAGATGTGTGTTTCACCTGTGGCTATCAGCACACTCTGAACCACTGAGATTGGCATTCCGTGGCTTTCCCTTACCACCTGGTGACAACCAGCCTTAGGATTTTGGAACTTCCAGTCAAAATATCATGCCCAATATGGACATGTGACTAGCCCTTGTCAGTCTTCACAGAGCACTAAGACTGGTTCATGGCTAGATCTGTGACTTCAGCCAGCCAGTCAGTGGTCTTCCCTAATATTTCCACTTATCAAAGAATGGCAGGATGGTCTTCTGCCCCTTTGGGTTTGACTGTAGGATGTAGAAACCACATGTAGCAAGACCTACACAGTCTAGCTGAACTATACTTTCAACCTGAACTAGAGAGAGGAATCCATGGGAGGTGGAGAGAATAAATCCCGCACTCTGAGGGCCTGTTCACCTTGCCAAGTTCCCACAGACAGGGCAAGACTCCAGTCTTTCCCACTCAGGAGCCTCTGTGGTGGACTAAGCCCAGACTCTGCCATAGGGTTGTGGACTCTGGCCTGCACAAACTCAGTGGCACTCATGTGAGCTCACTGACGGCTGCTGTTGTCCCATGGAGTCTTCTCGTAGCTGAACAAGTCAATTCTAGAGCCTTCCATTTCGGCCCACATTCTCCCAGAGCTGCAAGTGAGAAGGGATACATTCTTACGCCATTGTCACCCCTAAGGTCTTGGATCCCATGTGAGTGGATCTTGTACAACTCATGTGGCATTCTTCCTGTTACACGCGTCTTTGGGGACATAGTGGACAAGAACAGAGGACAAGTGGCTCTCCAGAGAGACAACATACGACTCCCACTGATCACTCTCTCTGGTCACACCACCAGTTCCTCTCCCCTCTAACTGGGGTGAGGGGGTTCTCTGACACCATCTACAGGAACCTGAAATGGGGTCTGGCTCCTGCCCACACCTCTTCAAAAGGGAAAGAACTCAACACCTGACTAAAAGCTAAAGGGTAGCTGGTGTGGGTGGAGAGGTGGATCAGTGGTTAAGAGCAACTGGCCGCTCTTCTAGAGGACCCAGGTTCGATTCCCAGCACCCACATGGCAGCTAATAATCACTGGAAGTGTCCAATCCCAAAGGATCCAATGTCCTCTTTCTGACTTGGCTAACACCAGGCATGTATATGGTACACAAACATACAGTATTCTGGCAAAATACTCACAAAAATAGAAACAATTTTTTTTTGAAGAGTGGTTGCCACTCCAGACAAAGAACCGTGCTTCTCATCTGTGTCCCAAGTGATCTTTCCTTCACAATACCCAGCAGTGAACCACCATCATGTCCCCAGCCCCATACATAGCTGAGATCCTTGGAAATGTGAACAGCCTGCAACCCACAACATGGTGCACAGTCCAGGGCCCAAAGAGTCACATGCATTCTCTGAGACCCCCAAGAAACCTGCCTGGCATCCATGTATTGATCAAGGTCCCTGTCATCTCCTGTGCCAATCCCTCTTCTCCTGACCCTTGCAGACATTATTATTTGAGTCACCAAAGGACTACCTGCAGGAAAAATCTCCTGTCACATAGAAAATGTATGTCCAGTGTCCACCATCAGCACTGACCGTCTTGTCTTCTCAATGTCTCTGGTTTGTTTTTCCCCATTCTAGAACATTCTCCCTTACCATTCTCTGCTAAAAACTGATTTATTCTTCAGTTTCAACCTCAGTGAAACTGTCACATTGCTACAAAGTCCCAGCTACCCTCAGAGAAGTGCCCACCCTTCTTTGTGCCCTCCAGAAACACCCGAGAGCCTCTATCAGAGTCCTGCAGGCAGGCTTAGGAGCTTGTGGCCACCACGAGACAGACAAAGTCCTTCCTGTGTGCACAGAGCCCAGCATGCTGCCTGGCACACAGAGGGCTTTCATCCCACAGGATGGCATGGCTAAGGTACACACTTTATCTCCATCCTCCCAGAAAGCTGCTTTAATTAAGATTCTCACCTCCAGGACCTAAGTCAAGGTCTCCTCCATAGAACCCGCCTGGAGTCAGAGGTTCTGTGTGCCCAGAGCCAGGAACATTTCCCCGGGACAGCAGATAAAGAAAGAGAGAGGGAGAGAACACCAGGCAGTGAGGAGTGCCAGCTGCTGCCATATCAGCCAGCATTCTCCAGGGATGTCAGACGTTCAACACCACAAACGAGGAAAAATGGAGTATTCCTACTGCCTAGAATACTCCCATTACCACAGGGCTTAAGATAAGAAGTGAGGAGGGATAGGAACTGCCAGGAAGACGCCTGTAGACTGAGCTCATGTGTCCCCACACTGGCCCTGATCCTTGGTCCTCCCACATTCTTTACAGGCCCTGTTTGACCACCCCATCCACCTGCTCTGGAGTCCCAGGAACTTCTGCCCTGGACACAGAGGCTGCACTCTGCTCTTGGAAAGATCACAAAATCTGCTGGAGGAAAGCATTGCTTTCCAGAACTGCTTGTTTCAAGACAGTGAAAAGATCCACAGTACTGCTGAAGGTCAGAGGTCACACCAGGGACAGCAGGCAATCTTCTTTGTATAGTGCTCCTCAAGATGAAGACTCAGAAACTTTGGTAAGAAGATGCAAGTTCTTCAGGATTTCAGACCTGGGGGTTTCCAGATAGTCCCCAAAGACACATCAAAAGGACCCCAGGGCCACTGAGGGAGGGAAGAACACTGTCACACTGTCTGGTGCCACGAATGGCCCTGAGAAGAGCCACGTCCTTAACCCCAAGCATGCAGGCATGCGAAAAGCTTCTGTGGAGCTGGTGAAATTCAAACATGTGAGTCTGGTGCCACAGTCTCAGGAGAAGGTAGGCTTAGAAAGACAGAGGGTGGCAGCCTGTAACCGAGAGAGGGAAATGGTTCTGTGAGAGGGATCGGGATTTCAGTCAGGGATGGCAAGGAAGCATTAGAGATAGACAGAACTGATGACTTCCATGGCAGAAAGCTTGACATCACTGAGTACGTGAAACCGTAAACGTTGCATGTATTTTACTGAAGCACTTTATCACACAGGCATGGGGGCCTGAGCTCAGCCCTCAGTACCCCCATAAGAAGCTGGGTATGGTGGCTGTGTGCCATAATGCCTGGAGCACCCTGGTCAGCCAGTCTAGACTCATCAGCGAGACACAAAAAGAGCCTGCCTCAAAAAACAAGGCGGCGGCCTCTGAGAAATGACTTCTGAGCTTGACCAATGAGCTCCACACACACACAAATGCATGAGTGTGTACATGTACACATACACAAACATACATAGAGGACAGAGGGAGGGAAGGGGAGGTGGGAGGGACAGATGGGCAGGATTCAAGGGCAGAGACGTGTGGAGGTCTGATCCCACTAGCCGGGGCCCTGACCTAGTCTGTATCTTAGTGGGAGCAGCTGTGCATACATAGCTGTAATGATGGCAACTGCAGAAACCTACCCAGCCACCGAGGCCTCACCCTCAACTTTAGAGTGAGAGGTAGTTGGAAATGCCACCGGAAGTGTCCACTTCTGGAGATGCATCCCTCCCACCCACCTCCCCGCAGAAGCTTCAGGAGCACTCACTTGCACCTGACTGACTACACGGGTCTCCTGGCAGCTTTAACAGCTTCCTAAAAGCAGCTGGTCCCAGGTCTGACCTGGTACCGAGTCTCCAAGTGCAGGCAAAGCTGCCCAGAGGCTGAGACTCCATAATTACATGGAGATAAGACTATCAGGTATAATTAAACAGCATTCATGGCAGACCACTGGCTGCAGCCTCACTCCCCCAAGCCCCACTTCCTGTCTCTGGGACTGCAAAATAAATTATCCCGTGAAGTCTGCAGAGGTTGAGCTATGGAAACAATTAAACAGAAATTAAATCTAATTCATTTATACTCTGAGCACAAAGTAGATAATGTACGTTTCTCTCTCTTCTTCTCGCCCTGGTGTAAGAGGACTATTATGGGAGATTAATCATGAGGCATTGCAATGAAAGAGATCTATCATGCATTAAAGTCCATGGTGGACTATACACCATCGATAACACCAGTTAGAAAATTTAGAGGTGATGCCATGCTGGGGCAGCCAGAGGCCAGAGAAAAAGGGACCAGACAGTCTGTGTGGTCCAAAGTCGTTTTGTAGATGTGGTCAAGCTGGAAGACACCCCAGAGGCTAGGTGAGCTGGAACACTGGACTTGGAGGAAGAGATGCTGGGCAGATAGCCTGGATGAATAAGCTAGGCCTCAGTTTCCCCAGCTGTAAACTGAGTGCTCAAGAATGCTCAAGAGGACCAGCACCAGGACATGTAGGTATTTAGGAAGTCACGACCAGGAGCAGCAGGTGTCTGGCACATGGCTCGGGCAAGACTTGGTCCTGCTTTCAAGAGAAAATATCTGAAAGATTGTTTTCCCTGCTCAGCAAGGACATTTCCTCTGAATGCAGTTAGGCGAAGGCTACCCGACATACCACAGTGAGCTTCAGCAGAACTGCACAAGACGGCTGCCTGCCACAAGTGGTGAATGTCTTCAGAACACTGTGCTTGAAGTATCAAAAGAAGCCTAGGGCTAGTGACCCCCCTCAAGTGCCTGGAGACTCACGGTCCTCCAAACAGATGCTCTGCAGTTCGACCAAGGTGCCCGGGTGCCAGGAAGCTCAGCTCTCAGCTTGTCATAAAAATAGAGAGGAACAAAGGCCAGCCTCTGCCAAGCTCACAGGGTGGCAGATGGGACTTCCCAGGAGTCCACATTCCCCACTGCTCCCCCAGGGCCCACGAACAGAGCATGGGCTTGCTGCCGCCACCTCTCCAGCAGGAGCTTGGGGTCAAGGGAGGGCAAAGCCAAGCCATGAGCCAGCAATGTTCTAAGGTCCTCTGACCCCAGAAAGGTGCCAACCTCACTGTCCACATGGCTAGATATCAATCCAGCTTTCTCCACCTGTGCTCAGAGATCTCAGGCCCAGGATAGATAGAGAAGAGCCAGGGCTAGCCACGCTGCAATGAGAAACAGCCTGTCACACAACTGGTCCACATTTCATTTTTCTGTATGTACTGTGAAGATACCCAAGGTCATATGCAGTATCAGGTCAGCCTGGCAGTCTCCTAGAAGGCCACCTTGAGGCCCTTGGAAAGTCCTTCCTAGTCAGAGAATATGCATATCTGGTACCTTAGGCCACCCTGATTAATCTGTGCTTCTGTGTGGTTCATATTTTGGACCTCCAGCTGGAAGGGGTAGAGACCAAGGTCAGCCTGGGACACATGACCAATACCCTGGATGTCAAGGTTCATGTAGGGTTTGTGTCGGAGCACTCGATATATATTGTCACACATCACTGCTGAGACATCAGCACTACCCACAGGATACCATGTTGGCCTTCTCCATGCCTCTTTCTTCCATTGCGCTCATTGTGAGGCTCTGAGTCCGTGGCCTCTCCCCCACAGCATTGTTTCTGTAGGAGACCAATGACCTTCTAGCAGTATGGCATGGATGACCTTTGATATCAACCATCCAGAAAGCAGCTTAGATGCCATCAGCTCCAAGTGTCATCTGTGCCATTAAGGAAACTGAGGCAAAGAATTACACATGTGCACAATGTTGTATGGTTCATGGGCAATGGGATGGGAGCAGTGTCCCTTCTCAGGACAGCCTGGCAACTTCCCAGCCCCTCTCTGAGGAAAGAGGCCCAAGAGGCAGTGCATGGGACTATGTTCTTGTAGACTGTAAATATTTGCCACTGTGAATTTGGTTGAATAAAACACTGATCGGGTAGAAGCTAGACAGACAGAAAGTGTAGGTGAGATGACCAGAAGAAGAGAATTCTGGGAAGAGGAAGAGCATAGTCACCTGCCAGACTCAGAGGAAGCAAGACAAGAATGTTGCACTGGGAAAAGGTACCAAGCCATGTGGCTAAACATAAATAAATATTGGTTAACTTTAAGAGTAAGAGTTAGCAAGTAATAAGCCTGAGCCATAGGCCAAACAGCTTGTAATTAATATAAGCCTTTGTATGATTATTTGGGACTAAATGGCTGTGGGACAAGCCAGGCAGGACAGACAAACTTCTAACTACAGGTCTGTTTTTCAGCAGGCAGGGATGGGGGCAGATGACAGGCAGCAACTGAGCAAATGAGGCTGGGTGGGGGGTAGGCTATGCCTGTCACAGAGGCCAAGGGACACAGAGCATTTACCAAGATCCTGTTTGTATGATGACAGGAAGGGTAGGAAGGAAAACCTTCTACTGAGGGAGAAATCTACAGCCTCAGCCATGCAAGGGCATATGGCAAGTAGTGGAGACACATGGTCAGAGATGCATGGTGTTAACTACTCCAGTACCATGCCCAGATGCCCATCACACCCCTTCCGCACCAGCACCCTCTCTACTCTGCCTCGGGCTCAGAGGCATGGGACTGCCATGATTAGTGAACCCATGTTTCAGCCCAAAATCTCAGCAGCCAGAGCCAAGCTTCAAAGAGGCCATACCTGCCATTCAGGCTATGCAGAGGAAGAGGATGACACATACATATGCCCTCATACATGAACACACACCTCCACATGGAGACTTCTACACACCTCCACATGGAGATTTCTACACACCTCCACATGGAGACTTCTACACACCTCCACATGGAGACTTCCACTTTGAGCTCAAACACATGAACACATGCTTACACACACTTAGACATGAACACTTAGACTCACATGCACATGGGTACTTACACACACGAACACACTGTAAGGATTCCTGGCATGTAGCAGCCACTTGGTAAAGCCAACATGGCACCAGCAGAGTACGCCGTATGGAGGGCACACCTCTAGGAGTGGCTATATAAATCTGTGCCCACCTGCTCTCTTAAAAGAAAACAACATGTAAAGACTGATCTCTCTCTCTTTCTCCTCTCCATTTCCCTCCTGGTATCTGCTCAGTAACTGCCTTGAATAAACTCTTGTGTGGCATCTGGTGGTGTGTGTCACTTCTCACGTGCAAAACCAACATGATGTGGATAGGCTCTCTCCTGGGCTTAGGTGCACATAAGCGCTAAGAGAACCTGATCCGAGGCTCACTACCACCAGGCCACCTTCTATCTGCCCGTCGCTGCAGCATTTTCAAACACCACTGGCCTAGATTGGTAAGTTGCTTCTACAAACCTACATGTGGACACTTAAATACACAGGAACACTTATAGACAGGGCCGGCTTGTTTTTATGTCAATTTGTCATCAGCTAGAGTCACCTCAGAGGAGGGGACCTCAAAGGAGAAAATGCCTCAACATGCTGCAGGCAAGCCTGTAGGCATTCTCTTAATTAGTGATTGATGGGGGAGGGCCCAGCCCATGATGGGTGGTGCCATCCCTAGACTGGTGGTCCTGGAGTCTATGAGAAAACAGGCTGAGCAAGCCATGAGGAGCAAGCCAGTAAGCAGCACTCCTCCATGGCCTCTGCATCAGCTCCTGCCTCCAGGTTCCTGCTGTGTTTGAGTTCCTGTCCTGACTTTATTCAGTGATGACCAGCAATGTGGACGTCTAAGCCAAACAAACCCTTTCCTCCCCAACTTGCTTTTAAGTCATGGTGATTTCTACACAGCAATAAAAACCCTGGGACACATGCATAACACATGCTTACACACGTCTGCACATGAACACTTACATATACTCACACATATGCACATACTTACACATGAATACTTACACATACTTGCAAACATGCATGTTTACACCTATACACACACATGCTTACATTTACATACACACATGCACACACACTCATACCTATAAATAGACAATGCACATGCATGCATACATAGATCTTCATTTTGACAATTCCATACACACTAATACACTTTCATACCCTCATCCACTCGCACACATGAACACAGGTACATACATTCACATATGTACAGATACTTCCACACATGTGCACACATCCACATGTAAGCATACACATGTTCACACACATATATGTGCATACACATGGTTGAAAACAATTCCATACACACTTATATATACACAGATATAAGTAAATACATGTGTGCACATAAACCTACTAGGGCCAAACATCTCTCTTTGTCATTCCTAGGAGAACATGAACCCTGGACAGGAGTAGATACATGGACCACACAGGGAACATCAGTCCTGGGTGGAACCCAGAACAACACCCCAAAATAGAGAGAGCTAGTCAGCTCTGCTCTCCCACCCATGGACCAGTTCACGTGCCCAAGCTAGACAGTGCCAGGAAGCAGCTCCCAGCTGCCTTAGCATGTAGATAGTGACAAAACCATGAGCCCTTCAAGGAAGGAATGTATCTTTGTCCTTACTGTCATTATATCATATGTTTATCGTGTCAATGCATCAGGACCCGAGCTGCCCTTACCAGTATTTAGCTTAGCAGAGTTCTGGGGTCCAAATATCCCCCTTGCCATTGGTTTGATGGAAGTCTGTTCATATCAATGGTGTTTTGTTCAATATCATTTCAAGAGACACTTCTCTGTACACACCTAAGCAGCTGCTTGGCTTTCTGACTGGTGGTTAAGCACAGAAACCCTGGTTTTAACTGAGTCCTGGCTCACAGGCAGCTAAGTGGTCCTGGTTGCTCCTGTCAGCCTATGAGTGTGCATCCCTGCACATGCTGGGGCAAGCATATCAGTGATGCCCTGGCTTCACATGCCCTGAAGTGGGACTGTAAGGTAGAGAGAGGATCAGGGTCCATGCTATAATCCATCATAAGCTGCAGAGACCACTGTAGAGTGCTGTGAGTGAGAAGCATTTCCACACAGTGCTGCAGGGACTCTATATTTCTGTCTTTTTAGTACTGTTTCACTAATATAAATTAGTAAAATTTACTCAGTTCATAAAGTATGTTAGGTCATTAATAATCCTGTTTACTCCAGTCTTTTATTGTGTGTCCTAAGAGACTCCAGTGTACAGTGGCATCGTTGGCTTAGCACTTAGGACAAAAGTGACAATAAAAAGAACCTGTCATTGGTGCCACTCCCTCCAAACCCCATCACAAATGGCCAACCCAGCCACACCACATAGGATGACATCAATGGTTCTGGGAACACCTCGTCGTAGGTGGCTAACCTTGGCTACACTAGGTGGATGGAAGTCAGGGAGTCAGGGGTTCCCTTGTCCTGATGGCCAACCTTGGCTACAGTGAGAAGGACTAGGGTTAGCACAGCCATCAAGGAAGAAAGACCCCAGCAGGCATTCAGATGGCTGGAAATGCTTTTATGGTGGGGAAAGACTATATATTTCCAGGCACTGTATGACCCACATCACTCCACTCAATGTCCACACCCTTGAGGAGATGTCTGCTCTCTGTGCCTGCTTTTCTGGGCAAAGTTCCAGGCCTGGGGCCCTACAGTGGTGTCTTGCTAAGGGAATCCCTGCCAAAGGCCAGAGTCTCTGCAGACTCACTCCAAACTCACAGCTGCCGGCAGTTAACACAGGCCTTGGACTTTGCTTCCAGGCACTCTTGTCTTCATCCCATTGTGGTGCCGGCAGAGGGACTTAAGGGAGGTGTCCAAAAACCATCTGACCAGGATGGTACAAAGGGCCAGGGAAGCAGGCTACCCTCACTGCTTTAGGATCCTGTGTGTTGCCATCTCGTAGCTCAGGAAAATGTGCCTGTTTCAACCAGGCATGCTTCCAGCTTGGAATATCTCAGGAGAGAGACAGGACCCAGCCATGCAGAAGGTGATTCTGAACACTCTGACAAGAAGAAGGACAGCTGCCGGAAGCATCCTGCGATGGACTAAGGGCTCTATCAGTCACGACGGCAACTCCAGGCTAAAGCCGCATCCACTCTGTGCCTCTTCCACAAGGCATTAGCCAACTGCCATACATGGAAGCAAAAGAGAAGAAGAAGTTGAAGGGCTGGAGCTCAGGGGTACAGTGTGAGCTCGGCATGCACAAGGCCCGACTCGCTACCTCACACCACAGAAAAGGAGGTGGTTCTTCCAGCAAGGACACTTTGGGGTGTACACTCAAAACACCTGGAAATGGGTCTCTGACAAGTTTGACACTCTGTTCCTGGCAGCATTTTGTGCAATGCTCTAACAGTCAGAAACCTGTGCCCATCGGTGGGTGAGCAGAGAGACCATGATCTGTCTGGGTCTGTCCACAGAATGAGATATTATTTGGCTTTGGAAATGAGAGACATTTGGAGCTGGAGAAGTGGTCAGTCATGGATGAAAAGTCATGCAAACCTGACGTAGTACAACAGGAGGAGACAGAAGGGTAGTGACCATCGGACCTTCCCAAGCCCACCAGCATACCCCAAGCAGCTCTTTTGAGCAGGTTTCCTAAAGGTCCGGCATCCTAACTGAGTTCTCCCTTTGTAGCCTCAGAGCCACAGCGTGGCTGCCAGGCTTGCTCCAAGCACTTGGAAGTTTCCCATCCCGTGAGAGTCTGAGGCTTGGGTTTGAGTCCCTTGACATCTTTGTGTTTCCCTTTCCAGTCTCAGTTTCTCCATTAATAAAACTAAGAGTTAGGTTAAATGATCCCTAAGACCTTTCTGTAATCTGGGACCAAGAGTTCCGAGACTTCTGAGTTAATGAGATGGTCTGGACTACATGTTAGAAACATGTCCTGCAATAGGTCCACAGGAAGCAATGCCTGGATGGGTTTACCAGAGGCATGCAGTAGTCCTCAGCCCTTCTCCTGGAGCTGATCGCAAAAGCTCTGCTTTCAGCCTCCACACAGGCAACTGGTCTTAAGAGCCTTTTATGGCAGCCTCTTAATGGAGCCAGCCAAGTCTTCGCCCCAGAAACCAGTCATGCTTTTAAGCTAAGACACACCCAGGCTCCAGCTTTCTCCCAACCTCATCAAATGGCTTCCCTGAGACCAGCAGCAGAAGTGACTCTTCCCCTACCCCCATGAACACAGTTGTGAACACTGCTCCCCTCTCCCAACGCTGTCCACAAAGAGAGGGGAATGCAAGCATCCCTCAGATGGGCTCTGGAACAGGGAGGCAGGTATTGTACCCAAGCCATCACCCCCATGTAAGAGGCAGTATTAAAGGATCATAGACCACCGCTCCAAGACCACCATGGTCTTACAGGATCCTGAGTACCTAGTATCTCCTTGTCAGCACCAAGTGTTTATCAAATAATAACAAGGTTCAGAGTTTCTTTGGTTGGTTTGTTGCAATTTGTTTTGAGGCAGGATCTCACATAGCCCAAGTTATCTTTGAAATCACGATGTAGCCAATAATGGCTTTGAACTTCTCATTCTCCTGCCCCCACCTCTGGGATTGTGGGTGGCACCCCCATATCTGGCTTCTGTGGTGCTGGAATTCAGAGTTTCTGGCATGCTAGGCAAGTACTCTATCACCTGGCCCACACTCCCAGGCCAGATGACCACAATTCTTGCACAGGATTCCCCATCAGAGCTACGTGCTCTGCCATGGACACTAAAGAACACCTCTCAGCTTTCTGGGTTCTCCCTGCCAAGGGTCAAGTCTTTCCAACCTTGGCACTGTGTCTGGGTCATTGGGCAAATGGAGGGGGCAGGATTGCCCTGTGTACTGAAGGGCACCAGAGACAAAAACACCCTGTTGATATCTCTGCCATAAACTGGTGTGCATGAGTCCACCAGATGGCAAGAACCACAAACCTGCCAAAGTCAGTCAGCAGGAGGGAAGTCCTGTCCACCCAAAAGTCCCTTCCTGGGTCACTACTCAACCTCCCAAGTCCCACATGAGTTTTCCAAAAGTGGGCAACACTACCATACTCACTTCTAAGAAAATAAACCCTCGCCTTCAAGGAAAAGCTGGGCCCTGGTGACATCAACTGGATTTCTGCATACTGTATTATTTCACACACACCCTTACACAAGTGCCCACGCCTCTGAAAAGTTCTTGGCAGCCACACTGTATAAATGGAACTGTCATGTCCCTCAGGAGCCCAGAGTCTGAGGGAATATCTCTGCTAACCCTTGAAAGACATGTCAGAAAAAGCAATCCAGTAAGCGCCAGCTTTTCCCAGCCGTTGATCTGATCTCTGATTTCAGTTCAAAAGAAATGAAAATGCACTTTCCTTAGAAACTCTACTATTTCTTGAAATAATCTGTCAAATGGTAGGGATGTCCCCGTCCCCAGGGTGGAAATGATAACCAATAGTGTATAAGGACTGCACAAGGAAAATGTTTTGGACCTACAGGACAGGACCCTCTAACCTTGCACATGCCTTGCAGCCTGCCTCTGTTCAAGTTCACCTCCATATACAAAGAGTCCAAGCCTCAGGCTGTTTCCAAGGAAGTACTGCTTTCTGAAGACTTTGGGTAGTTCTTGTTGTGTCCCTCAGCTGTGACCCAAGGGACAGAGATGATACCTTTCACTTCTACCTACACTTGGTCCTCTAAACAGATCTAAGTAGGCATGGGACCACCATAAGATCAATGGGAACAACATTGCCCAGGCTGGCATCCACTTCCTGATAGCAAGAAGGCATTGAATGGAGCAAAACTCTCAATCAGGCAATCAGCTAGTGAGAATCACCAAAACAGGACAGGAACACTGCCCAGAGGTGCCAGCCTCATTGATGGAGCCAGCTTTGCTGAAAAGTTAAACCATGGCTTTCGGTACCCAACTTCTTCCCAAAAAATGCAGCCCTGGCACTGCCACCACACAAAGATAACCTCCTGTGATATCAAATCCTACAGAGTTGCCATGGGGCTTGCATGCCCCACTGACAGTCACTAGCAAAGACTGATGAACAGTGGCCTAGATGGCCAAGGGGCCCCAGTCATAAAACAGGAAGCCCCTGACCTCCAGAGAGGTTAAAGCCAAGAATACTGGAGTCAACAGATTGGAGGGAGTGAGGGGCTGTGGCCTCAAATAAATCAGTCCCATTAGCCAGATGTGGACTGCCCTAACTGGTCATATGAAGGATCACAACCGAGACTACCCACATCTGACTTGTCCTGTGCAGTGGCAGCTGTGTAGACTAGAAAGAATTTGTCTTCTGCCTTACCCTGATAACCACACTGGGGTAGAGTCATGCTGAGGAGAGGGTTTGGAACAAGACAGTCTCTGACACAGGTCAGTCCCTCTCCTCTGTCAGCACTGACGCCATGCCGTCTGAGAGCCTCAAGGCAGATGATGTAGGATGAAAACTTGACCAGCCGCCATCCCCAGCTTCCTGAGCTATGCCTCTCCCACTGAACCACACATTTTCCACACCTTCCCAGCATCACCTGCCCACACAGCACAAGACTTAGCTTCTCCCTGAGTCCCACAGCTGCACCTCAGGGCTCAGAAAGCTCACCCCACCTTCTCTCCCTTTGTCAATCATCCTCCTGTAAGAGAGAAAAGCCAGATCTTTGGGAAACACCCTCAATGGCAGCTCCCACCGAAGATGCCTGGCTCACTCTCCAAGTCTTACCCAGAAAGGGAAAAGAACGGGGCTGACTTCTGCAGCTGTGCAGGCGCCTCTTCGTGCACAGGGCTATGCTTTACACCCTCATGCAGTCCACTCCCCCAGCCTGCTCCCTCATTTCTTAGCAGCCAAGGGTGGCCCTCTGTTAGCCAATGACAAGCTCAGGTATATGTCTTTCTATACCTCATTCCCTCCGCAGAGCCTTCTGAGCCATGGAAACGGCACCTTATGCAGATCAAGGGCTCCTCCATCTGCTTCAGAGAGTTCCTGCTTCCCCTTAATAACCTGTTTTAGGGGATGCGGTACATGCAGCAGATGATACGACTTTATTTTTGTAAACCCAGTTGGTCCTGGAGCGCTGGCAGCCACAATAATAGAAGAATGCGCCTGTTGCCGCCTTGCTGAGTCTGCACTGCATTGAAGCAGCAAGCGGGAGGGGGGGGAGGTCCCTGACAGGAGGTGGCCAGGGTCCCAGCAGACAGGCACGCCAGGCCTGGACATCTCCTCTCCTTGGTCCCTCCCTGCTTCTGCCTAGGCAATTCTTGCTGTGGGTAGAAGTGTGTCCCCCTAAAAGGCTTAGACTGAAGTCCTAACCCCTAGTCTCTCTGAATGTGACCTTATTTGGCAATGGGGTCTTTGGAGTTGGAATTAAGATATGGTTGTATTAGAGGAGGGGGGGTCCTTAACCCAACATAGATGGTGTCCTTACAAGGTGAGGACACCGAAGCTTGCTTGGTACTGAGGCACAGACTGGGGATATGAAGTGATGAGCTGAGGACTGCTGAAGCCCTCTGGAAGCTAGAAGAGGTAGGAAAGCTCTGCCAGCACCCTCCCCACTGGCCTGCTCCTCTGCCAAGGCTAAGCAGCAGCCTGTCCCCATCCCAGGCTCAACAGTGCTCAGAAGCTGTGGCCGATAGGTGGCTGAGCAGCCATGCCCAGGTACGGGGCAAGCAAACCGACAGAGGCATTGGGTATCCTCCCTGCTGCATCTCCCAGGATCCATCAGTGCCCTGAGGACATTTTGATTCTTAAAGGTCATTCAAGGGCTGAAGAGAGGGCTTATCTGTTAAGGGCACTGGCTGGTCTTCCAAAGGACCCAGGTTTGATTCCCAGTACCCACATGGCTGTAGCCATCTGTAACACCACTCTCAAGGATCTGAAGATCTCTTCCGGCAGTCCAGGAGAGGCTCCCTGTAAATTTAGAACGTATGATGACTGATGCTGCCAGCATTCATATGAGCTCACAGAGAGGAAGAAATCTGTGCTCCATTATACCATCACCCCATAGCCTACTGAGGCACTCACAGAAGACAATGCCTTTTCCCAAAGTAACAGGCGAAGCAGTCTCTGAGACCAGGGACCAGCACCAGTCTAGGACGCCTCCCACAAGGACCCCTTCCCTTCTCACTTTTGCCTAAAAATAAAGTTGCTCTTGGCACAAAACTCCATATTCCCAGAGCATAAGCTTCTGGGCAACTAGCAAAGAGAACAGCTCTGCTTCTCTCCAGCCTGATGCACTTCTCAAAATCTATGTCCACGAAGCTTCTCCAAAACCAATCTTGTCCTTGGGGCTCACCTCCCATAGCACACAAAAAAGGTGCCAGGTGAGGCCAATCTAGCTCTCTATACAAGGAACAAAATCCCCCTTCCCTAGGGTCCTTGGAGATCTAATGACTCAGCCCCGCTCTGCAATGTTGGGCTCAGATTCTCAGAAAGCCTTCAATACAAATAACCAGGGCAGGGTCTTGTGCTTCCTGGAGCCCTCTGTTTAATTGCTTTGAGGTAGGATGCACCAAAGCTCCCCTGGTTCCTCTCACAGAGCTGCATGGTACCCACAGCACAGAGAATGGATGCGGCAGCCTCAGAGAGTTCCCAGCCTGTAAATGTATGGAAGGAGGCAGAGGCAGGAACCAAGGCCAGTGATTCTCCAGGGAGCACGTGTACATGCAGGCTGTGTCTACACTGAACAAGGCCCCGATAGCAGAGTCAAGGTGGAGGGTAGAAAAGCCACATTTGTAGTTGGGACTATACAGAGCCTTGGGTGGCCTGGAGCAAGATCTGCACTGTGCAAAGATGTGCGTCTATAGGAAGAGAAGCCAGGCTGGTGGTCTGCAAGGGAGCTGGTAGCTATAGGGATGGAGAGGAGAGAGCACTTGGGAAGCAGAAGGGAGAGGAATGTGACATTGGTCAGTGATGGGGACCCAGGCTTTCTGTGTAGGAGGTGCTGATGCCACTATAGAGCTGTGAAGACAGGTCAGTGATGAGCCCTTGCTTGTGGTCCCTTTTAAAAATGTTGGGAAAGGAGGTGGGGTAGTCATCAGCACAGAACTGTGACACAAAGACTGTGACTTTCCAAAATGCAGTGGTTGGAGAGACAATTCAGTGGGTAAAATGTTTATGGCACACATGAGCTACCAGGTCCTATCCCCAGAACTTATGTCAAAGAAAAACAATGTTGTCACACTCTTGCACTCCCAGCTCTGGAGAGGTGGAGACAGAAAGGCACCCGGTGTTCACTGGGAGCAGCCAGCTAACTGAATTAGTGAGTTCCAGGCCAGTGAGAGAGAGAGAGACAAAGACAGAGACAGAGAGACAGAGAGAGACAAAGGCATTGGACTATGATCTAAGAAACGATACCTAAGGTTGACCTCTGGTTCCCACACACATGTGCACATGTATGCACATGCACATACATAACACACAAAAGGACATGAGCTGAGAGCATTCAGCTCCTACTGAACTGGTCTTAAGCTGTCTGCTATGGAGTGTTGGGGTGTACACCAACACATCAAGGTCCTGCAGAGGCCTTTGCTGGTTTAAATGAGTGAGAGAAATGGGTAACATTTCTCACACAGATAGTAGATAAATCATGTTGGGCACCAGCCCTCCTGCCACGCATAGAGAAGACATCCCCATGGGAAATAGACACATCCTTGTGTTCCAGAGATGGAAGTGGGGTTCAGAAGGTTGCTAAGAACTCATGGGTGGGCAGCTGGGGTTTAAATGTGCCATGCCATCTCCTTTTGGCCATGTAACCTATGTCCTGGGTTTCCTCTCTAGGACAAGTTCAGAGCCCCATAGTCCAAGCTGCTTATCTTCCATAGCCAGAAATGGATCCTACACCTATTTTTCTCTTCCTAGGGCAGCCTGCTTGAGTCCTCACAAGCCTAGACACACCCAACAACCCCAGCCACATGCACCATGTCATATCCCAGCCAAGCCTGTCACCCCCATTGGCTGACAGTTGGACAATGGAGAGGCACCATGCTCCAGATGAACAATCAAGAGCTTCTGCCAAAGTCCTTACCTTCAAGGGAGGACCCCAGTGCTCCCAAGAGACCTTCTTCTCTTTCATCAGACAGGGTTATCTTTAGAAAATTATCCTGCAACTTCAACATAAACTCAGACTGGCATCTTTTCTGCCCAGTTCCAGGCACCCAGACCTAGATGAAGAATGAACACATCCAGGTGGGACCCCCAAAGCCCCCCAGGTGGGGCTACAGGGTTTCCTGAGGCCCAAGACGGGTGGCCTGGACCATATCTGGTCAGGGAGTACAAGCAGCCTTTGGCAAATCTGGTTCTAATTTTACCCTTATTATAATAGTTAT
This sequence comes from Sigmodon hispidus, assembly GCA_004025045.1. Taxonomy (NCBI): domain Eukaryota; kingdom Metazoa; phylum Chordata; class Mammalia; order Rodentia; family Cricetidae; genus Sigmodon; species Sigmodon hispidus. The sequence continues at coordinate 113,607 of PVIH01004217.1, forward strand.
ACATATTCACTGCAGATTTAGAGACTACACATATGCAAAAAGAAGAAAATAAAAATATCTCATAATCCCACTAACCCGAAATAACTTGTGCTAACATTTTGCGCATATACATGCTCCCAGACTTCCCTAGGCATAGGATATGTATTTTTGGTGCCAAGTGGAAGCGTACTGTACAACTCATTCTGTAACTTTTCTCCATTTAACTCCATGTCACTATCAAATCACTAACTATTCTTCCACAGTGTCATCCTGTAATGGCCGAATTAACCCAAAGACAGAAGAGGACAGTTCAGGACAATTTTACAACACAGAAAATTGTCTCTAGGCGCTAAATATGAAAGCAGCCTTTGGGGAAGAAAAAAAACCTTCTCTCTTTTGGACTCAAACTCTACAATGTCCTAAAAACCAAATATGTCATCTGCTTGAAGGCACAGTTTCCTAAAGGGATATGCCTGGTCACCCTGAGGTATTGACTCCCACCTCAGGGAATGAGGTTGTCCAAGGTATTTCTGAGGCTTTAAGACTGTGGGGGTTTAGACTGGAGAGATGGCTCAGTCATTAAGAAGACTGGCTGCTCTTACAGAGGACCTGAGTTCAATTCCCAGCAACCACATGGTGGCTCACAACCACCTGTAATGAGATCTGGTTCAGAATCATACAAAATGTAGACTTGTAAACTGCCCTGAAGTCAACTGTAATATTCAATAGAGGAGGCGGTAATACACAACATAATGCACTTACGATTAATAGAAAAATAATGACACTTTCTGAAAGAAAAGTAAGTAAAACTGATGTACCTGTAATAAAATCTGAAGGCAGAAGTCCCTCTTCAGACAGAAAAATCCTTAACCAATATATTGGGGCTGGAGAGATGGCTCAATGATTAAGAGCACTGACTGTTCTTCCAAAGAACCTGGGTTCAATTCCCAGCACCTACATGGCAGCTCACAACTATCTATAGCTCCAAGATCTGACACCCTCACACAGATATCCATGCAGGCAAACCACCAATGTGTATAAAATAAGAATAAAGCACTCCCAAGACTGTGGGAGTTTAAGCATCAAGTTAGTTCCTGGTGAGAGGCCATGAATGACAGTCACAGAGGGGTCCCACAAATTCATATCGACTCCACTGAGAGCAAAATGTACCCCTCAAATGTGGAACAGGTGCTCAGATGGGGTCCGCTGCACAAACCCGAATCCTAAAGGCTGAGGACAAACAGGGGCTGCAGTGCACTCTGCAGAGGCTGGCTGGAAACCCAGGAAAGGGAACCCTGGGCAAAGCCAAGGATGGCAAATCATGGGTTGTTGCCTGCTCTGATCCACTAGGATCAGTGTATCCAACAAGGATATACGTGCTGAATGATGTCCCTGCCACTGGGATTCTGTCACCTTCTGGCTTATTTGATTTTATATCCTGCTTTGAGGTAGACCCCTTAGGGAAATACACAACCTGCATTGGATGTAGCAGAGACTATCTGCCCACACAGAAGTCAATCTAACAAGCAGTCCTGAGACTGGGCCAAAGGAATAGGCCTGAGGCCTCATGGTACAGAAAGAACTCCATAGCTCCTACTTTTAAGGGACTGCCATGGGCATCTATGACATCCAGAGTGATGCCCCTGAACCTGCCATGATGTTCTCTGCCTCAGTCGATCAAACCTGAACCCCACAGCTGCCACAACATGTGACATCAGTCTAGCTGGCTCTGGGGTCCATGAATGAGAATATCTCTCAGTCATCAGGACCCAGTCTCTGCCCTGTCCACTCCAGGACTGGCCCTACCCAGGTTTGGTGCAGAGGATTTCAGTAGACCCATAGCCCCATCCAGGGATGTGCTCAAGCTGATTGACACTCTCATTGTAATATCAACCCCCCTCCTGTAAGATTCTATTGTCTCCTTGGCCATAGTCCATAACAACTAAGACCTACAAGGAGAAAGGTCATATTTCTAGGAATGGATTTACACACACACACACACACACACATATACACACACACACACACACACACACACACACACACACACACACACAGAGTTCTGGAGGGTGTCACAAGGAGGCTACTGCCTCTGGGCTCCCAGTCTCTTCACTTTATCTCCTGTCAGACTCTGTCACCTCCTAAACTCTTCTCTGAATGTCTCATGTCCCTTCTGAGACTCATCTGGATTCAGGTTCACCCTTATCTACTATAACCTCAATTTAACCTGACTACATCTACGAAGACCTTCCAAGGGGAGGTTAGGACAGAGACACATGGGGGACACAAGGTGGCCCATGATGTAAGGTCCTGCCTGGAATGTCCAGGAAGGATGGAGCCCCCTTTTCCCTCTCTTCTCCTAAGCAATGCCAGATGTGGACTGTGGGACAGAACCAAACTCTAGACTCTGCTTACCTGTTTCTGCCCATTCTCTAGGGAAGGAATGTACCCACTTCCTCCTCTAGAGCTTTCTCTCTGGCCCCTCCCACAGCAAAGTCCCTGAACCACCCACCACCTTATGGGACTGCAGAGTGCATTTAGGGGAAGTAGGAATAACTCAATGAAGACAGGACAGCCTGGGGACCACAATCCCCACAGGGCCTGGTTCCTTGCTCTAGACTAGAATATTCCACAGGCACTGAGAACGTAGAGCAATAAAGCCAGGCAAGCCTGGAGTCTATTCCCAAAGGAACATTAGCACAGCCACAAAACATGGGTTCCTGGGTCACATACTGTTTCTCCAGATCCAGAAACTTCAGGATAAGATCAGCAAGCAAAGGTATAGCTGTAGGATCTCTATGACTGTGATTTTTCAGAAGGCTCCCCCAAAGCCACTCCTATGAGTTTAGATCTCAAGACCATCTGATTGCCTTGGTTACACTGGTCCAGAAGCAACTTTTTCTCTGTGTCAAAGCATGACTATTCCCCGCATGTAAAAAGAACCCTAAAATCAATAAAACTCTATAGAAACAGATAATGTGAATAATCACTTCAACATAAATGCAAGTCGGGACAAAAGACGCATTCCCAGAGCTGGAGATATATAAGTTAAAGGGTAAAATGGTTTCTATACTTGGCCTGATCTTACAAAAGTATAATAACTAATGTCAGTATATAGATAAAGAATCCCCCACAGCGCAGAGACTTCTATAAATACTCTTGACTTTTTATAAAATAATCCAGGTGTCATTTTAAATTAAAACTTAAGAAATGCAGATCTCTTGCCCCAGCAACTCTACTTTGGGGATTTTCTCTAAGAAAGCTAAAAATGCCAGAGAACACAAGATGTACAACACTGTATATGTGTTGATCGGAGAGGAGGTCACTTCTCATCAGTGTCAAGACTGAGACCCCACAACTGGAAACTGAGATTTAAGGGAAGAGACTGGATTCCTGTTATGAGAGTTAACCAGATAAACATGTAACTAATTCCAGAGGTTAACTTTGTAATGACTAAGGAAATAACTGAATATTGCTGTGCATATACTAGTTCCTCAGTTCAAATCCTCAATGCCATGCAAAAGGGCTGATCATGGTGGCGTAATCCTAGGGCTGGGAAGCAGAAACAGGAGGAGCCCTGGGGTTTGCTAGCCAGTCTAGCTAACATGGCAAGCTCCATGGTCTTTAGTGAGAGACCCTGAGTTAGTTTGGCGCGTAAAAGCAAGCACACGCTAGCAAGGCCACACATGGTGTTTAAGAGAAGAGTCCCAGGCTGGTAAAGAGACAGAGGAGCAAGAAAGAAGTCAGGGGACAGAGAAGAAAAGGACCGAGCAGGCGCTTGCAGCCGCTTTTAAGGGAAGGGGCATGCATGGGTATGCATCATGGGTCCAGACAGCTGCTTCTGGTTCCAGCCATGGTCCAGGGAGGTGCTTTTGTACTCAGTGCTACAGGGTTTACGTAGCCATGCCCAGGGGCGTGCCTCCATGCAAGGTGCATACCACCTGAGCTGAGGGGCTCAGCTAGGGAATGCCAGGAATCCTTACACCCTGGTTCCAGGGGTGGAAGGTTGAGGGACTGAGAGATGGCTCAGTGGTCAATAGGTACCCTTGCAGAGGACCTGAGTTTGGCTCCCAGCATCAGGTAACTGGCAACCACTTATAACCCCTCAGTTCCGGGTTATCTGATTCCCACTTCTGGCCTCCTAGGGCACCTGTACACACACACACACACACACACACACACACACACACACACACAACCAAGAAACCCCATCCCTCCTTCCCTCCCCCTGTCATCTCTCTCCTTCCCTCTCCCTCTCCATTGTCACAAGAAGACACAGCTGCTTCAGTAAATAGAGACACTGATATCATTACACCTGAACCTTAGAAAAATAACAAAAGTGGCATCTTAGTTTGGATTGTTATTGCTGTGAAGAGAAACCATTCTTAAAAAAGAAAAAAATTTTCATTGGAGTAGCTCAAAGTTTCAGAGGTTCAGTCCATGATCATCATGGCAGAGAGCATGGCGACATGCAGGCAGATACCCAGATACAATGCTAGACAAATAGCTGAGAGTCCTACATCTTGACTCATAGGCAACAGGAAGTCAACTGACAGTCACACTGAGGGAAGCTTGAGCAAAAGACCCTCAAAGCCCGCCCCTATAGTGACACACTTCCTCCAACAAGGCCACAACTCTTTATAGTGCCACAAGTCCCTTTGGGGACTATTTTCTTTCAAACCAGCAGAGGTGGTATTTATTGTTTTGTGTGTGTTCATGAAATATTTGCCACCTAATGATATAAAATGTCTCATCTGAAGTTCAAGTAGCTGTTTGACACCCAACACACACACACACACACACACACACACACACACACAGAGTCATCTAGTTCCAGGGAAGAGAGACACACAGTCCTCGCAACTCTGGTTCCCATTTGTCTCCTCTTGTTTCTCATGGACACTCAGTGTGCCTACTGTGCCTTGTGTTGTCCTGGTCAGGACACAGATACATCTGCTTGCCTGTTTCGTCGTCAACCTTAGAATGTCTAAGTGGATATTTATGGGCCTGGACTTCACACAACATGCCTACAGCACTTGTGTCCAGTATGGTTCTGGTTTAAGCTTCTGAGCTTTCTGACACTGGGGAACCTGACTGTGCCAGCCAGAGAAAAGCAGTCAGCAAACTCTGGGGATGGATTGAGAAAGAGCAAAGCCGGTACCTCGTTAAGGCACGCAGCACCTGCTTATTCCCTTGGGGCTGGGTGGGGACCCCACTTCTCAGGCTGTCAACTTACAGCCTCCCCCAGCTGTCAGATGCCCTGTCCTCTGCCTGCTGCTCACAGAAAACTTCATGGGCAGCTCCTTCCAGCTGCTCCCATGTGCTTCATCTTCAGTTGCTGTGAGTGGACACCAGCCAAGACGGGACCTGGTGACCTTGGCAGGGAGGAGGCTACTCAACCTCTCCAAGTCTTAGTAGGTCAGGTGATATGTTATCAGAGGGATTTCTAAGCATTTCTGAGAGCTTCAGGCCTTAAGTGTTCAGTCCTCCCCTTCCACTGGACTCCATTTCAGAACATCCATGCTCTCTATGCTGGCCTGGAGATGATGGTTCTTCCAGCTCCCTCTTTTGTGGCTCGTGGGACTCCACAAATGTGAAAGCCTCCCCTGGAGTCTCCGCTTAAACCACATGCTTGTAGAGTTGGGAAGCTACCTGATGTCAGTATCTCAGCCTGCACTGATCTTTGTCAATTATGCTCCAGTATTTGAGCCCTAACCAGCTTTAAATTGAATCAGGACAAAATCATCAGAATAAAGAGTCCAAGCCACAGCCTTTCAATTCCAGCAATGAAAAAAAAAAGTTATACATTTCATAATGGCCTTCTACCCCATAATGAACAGGAAAAATAAATTAGATTCCAAGCTAAGGGTATATTTATGCAATTTCATTATGTGCCCATGAGCAAGCCTGGTTTTCACCAAGATAAAAATGAATACTCAGAAACACTCACGCTAAATAAATGGAGTGATTTAACAGCTTAACAGGGAGCGTGGAAGAGGCACTGAAGGACAATGTCAAAAATGGAAAAATAAAAATAAGAGGCTCGATACACCGCCCTGTACCGAGTGCAAAGTGCCTTCGGCGATTAGAGCCAACTGCCTGAGGGCTGGCGCCAGTGAAGCCTGTCCCTTGAGGCAGCTAAGCCCCAGAGCTCAGGTGATCTAAAGCCAGGAACAGCAAAGAGAACGTGGGCTCTCCCTGACACTGGCCCCTACCTAGCATTGGCTCCCTGCACCCCAGAGGCAGGACCAGAGCCTATATCCCCAGCTCCTGGAGGGTGGACCTGAGCCCACATTCCCAGCCCCCTTGAGGGCGGGCCCGAACCCTCACTCCCCGCCCCCAGTGGGCGGTCCCGAGCCAGCATTCCCCGCCCTTGGTGGGCGGGCCAGAACCCACACTCCCCGCCCTCTGTGGGCGGGCCCAAGCTCACACTCGTGGGTCCCCCAAGCCATCTGTCTGAACCACAGGCTCCTCACAGGGCCAAGCTGGCCTTCAAGATGTCACGCCTCAGGAGGAAGCTTCAAGAAGCTCTTCTCCATTCTGCTTGCTTCCATTTCAGGGCTGCTGGATGTTGGATGACATTAACCTTAGAGGTGGAAGTGGGTCTTTCTTCCGGGTGACCAGGTAGACAGGGTTTCCTCTGGTTTCTCCAACGCCATAGTCGCTTCAGTGTTTCTTTTCAAAAAAGTAAAACTGCCTTCAAACTTAAGTGTCAGAAATCTTTTACAAGATTTCTTTTTGTTATTTTTAAGTATGTATATGTGTGTATGGGCAGTTGTGGGTACAGGCATATGCATGTGAGTGCAGGTGCCCATAGAGGCCAGAGGCATCAGATTCCCACCTAAAACTGCAGTTACAGGAGCTGAGACATGCCCAGTGTGGGTGCTGAAGACAGAACTCAGCTCCTCTGCAAGAGCAGCACCTACTTTTAATCCCAAAGCCACCCCCCAGCCTCTTGACTCTTATTTCTATCATATTGTGCTCCAAGATATCTTTATGAGAGGTAGATCAAATGCTACAAAGGCTGACAAAATAATAAGCCTATTTTTTTCTTAACAAATATTTACAAGACTTGTGTTTATTTCCCTAAAGTCTGAGATACACTTAGAGATAGGCAGCTAGGGGAACCCTCAGGCTGCTCATTCACCTCCAAGGTACCAGTGCCAGAGGTACCAAGGGCTCAATAACATAAGCAGGAGCCATAAAATGCAGGAAGTGGATGGAGAAACTGAGGTAGCCCAGCTTCATGGCAGGAACCCAGGTTTAGACCATGCTGCCTGGGAGAGATAGTGTAACAGCAACATTTAATTTAATGTTTTAGAAGCCATTTATAGTTTCTACTTTTTAATTTATTTTTGGGCTGGAGATTTTGAGAGACTCATGAATCCGGTCTGGCCTTGACCTCACTATGCAGCTGAGGATGATATTCAGCACCTGAAGCTCCTTGCCATGCTAACATTACAGGCCGGCACCACCATGGCCTGCCCTTAGCAGCTACCTTTTATAAAGTAAAAATCAGATCTTTTTCAAAGTAGGGCCAGCAAGGTGGCTCAGTAGGGAAAGTCCACCATGTCTGACAACCTGAGTTCAGCCCTGGGAAACAGGTAGACAGTTCAGCTGTCCCCAGTCTCCATGTGTACATCATGATCTGTATGTACACATTGCAAACACACACACACACACACACACATATTCTAAACAAAAAATTTTAATTTGCATATTGTTGTAAATGGTTCTGTCCCAGACTTTCTGGGCCTGGACCAAAGGTTTAGTCTCACTCTCAGCCCTGCTTAGCCTCAAATAATCACACACAGGCATATATTATTTTTACGCTGATCGACCTTGGGTCCAGGCATATAACTTGCTAACCCCTTCATCTCAACTCAACCCATCTTGTTCAGCCGCGTGGCTCGGTACCTTTTCTTAGGGCAGCATTTCAGCGTCTTTCCTCTGTGTCTGCTCCCATCTCCTTGTTATGTCTGTGGTGGCTCTCTCTGGTGGCTCTCTGGCCTCTGTCTGGGGGCTCTGCCTGGTGTCTGTCTGTCTCTGTACTCAGAGTTTTCTTAGCCTGATAGTCCCGCCCATACTTTCTGTTTGCCTTTGGCCAATCAGCTTTTTATTAAACCCATAGGCAGGACAAACGTTACCAGCATAATCCTACTATAGCATATTTTTAAGATTTAAGTAAAAATAAAGTGGGTGAAATTAATCTTAATGATAAGCTTTGCTTAATATAATCTACTCAGACTATAGTTGAAGCAGCGCATTTGTGATCCACTCCTGATCATAAGTACAGATGAACCATTCCTGAGGATCTTCTGCTCAGACCCAGCTTGTTCTCCCTTATGACCAGTGGCCACCACCCTGATCTAGGCAGGCACAGACTCTTTCAGCCCACCCTGTTTCATATACATCTCTAAAGACAACTATTGAGCCCCAGTAACCTAGTATGCAGTGGCTGGCTGGGAACCACACTGACCACCAAGATTTTTTTTTTTTCAACCTTCAAGATTAGAAATTCTCCAAAATCACCATGCAGCCATCTTGGATTTATATCCTCCATGCTCTATTAAGGACTTTCTCTGAGAGGGCTCAGGAACATTCCAGGGGATGCATGTGAGACCCAAGGGCCAGCGCTGTCACCCTCTGATGATGGAGAACCTCAGATCATAGCAGGTCTGGGGCAGGGGTGGGGGGATGTCTTACAGCCGGTTCTAGACAGCCACTCAGCAGACTCAAGAGCGTCCAGTCCCCTCTACCTTCCTCCTTCCTAAGCAAAGGGGACAAGCAGGCTGACAAATAAACAAGGAAGCACTGTGAAGCCTGCACGCTCTGGGCCAGTGCCGGAGCCGTGAGTGCAGAGCCTGTGCATGTATTAGCACAGATAGTCCTGGAGTCAATGCACATGCCAGGTAATGCCTACTGCCCAGGGAGTATTCAAAACAACTGGTCGACCTGAAGAGGCACCATCAATGTGGGCTAAACGGGGCAAGGAAAGATGTGGAATTAGCCAGGCAGGACAGATGAGGCCTGCCTCAAGCCACCTGCAAAAGTGGGTATCAGCAGATGATGAGCAACTGGAGGGCACCCCACCCTAGAGGGGCACTGGCAGCCCTCCTGCATGATGGGGTGGACATGTGGTCCATGAGCTCTGACCATCACACTCTTGGTAACTTGGCTCACAACAGCGGTACCTGGACCCCAGGACGGACAGTGACTGTTTCTGTATCACTGGCTCAGGCAGGTCTCTCACTGACCTTGTGGACCAAGCTTCCACATTCTCACGATGGAAAAGTACCAGAAGCAGACTTGCTTTGGGCACCATGAGGCTCTGACAGCTGGTGCCTCGGCCCCCTCACTGTGTGCTGGCTCAGTGGTCATGTGATCACAGTGCCTGCAGAGGGAGGCATCGAGGAAATGATTCCCCAATCGGTTGCTGAAGAACAGGCTTGCACAATCAATTCACAAACAGGAGGGAAGAAGAGAAAGCGGAGGGTACCCTCAGTTCTCTTCCGAGTCTCCCAGCCTCTTGGATGCCATCTCCATCATGTGCCTGCCCAGCCAGGCCCCGAATCTAGAGTCCACTTGTGTTGCTGTCCCTGCTACAACCAGCCCCAGCAGGCTCACCTGACGAGCATTCTCTCAGCTGGACTGGGGCCAAGGCTGCACCCTCGGACTCTGCCGTGTCTCCTCCTCCTCCTCCTCCACCACCACCACCCCTTACATAACCAGGCCTGTCCTCACCCCCACCTTCTAGACATGGGGGTGTAACATCTGCTCATACTGTTCCTCCAAGAGAGGACCTTCCCCCACACACCCGCACCCCAAATTCAAACAGTGCCACCTCCCCCAGAGCAGTGAAGGATAAAAAAAATACCATAAAATAAAAACATGCTACACCCACCACCTCATTAACGGGGGAAGGAAAGATCCTATGAGTGAAATGCTTTCTTCTTTCCTGTTCTAGAAAAAAACAATAACAAATCCTAGGGGGCAGGAACACAAGAGGAGCAGCACTGGTCTGCCTCTTCATCTCTTGAGCTGGAAGCATCTTTGATATTTCTTATTGTTAAAAAAGAAGGAAAGAGAGAAGTCTATTGGAGCATCATGCCAGAGCTCACAGAAGATGAGAAGTAAGCACACAGCCTGAGGATGCCCGTCAGGGGGTTTCCTCCCCACCCTCTCTCCTGCCTCCCTACCCCTCCTCCCCACCCTCTTCTTTGCCTCCCTACCTCCAAAAGCCACTTAGAGAAAAGGGAGGGCTCCTGCTGGGATGGATCAGCCACACATTAAGTTCTGACAAGGAAACCTGCACCCATCTTCTCTGATTCCAGCCACTCCAGCTTTGCTCAGCCTCCTGAAGGTCCAGCAAGGTCTGCTGGTGGCCTCCCCGACTGGCAGACATTTGCCACCTCAATCCTTCCCAGCCAGCCCCCTGCTGCCTTTCTTTCCAAACACCTTTCAAAGGCCAGGAAAGCCTTTCATTCTTCCCCCAGGGGATGTCTAATCCATCTCCTTTATCCAGCCCAGCTTCTAGGCCAGGGTGGTGGTCCTCTGTCTGTGTTCCAGTTTCTCCAGAGGTCCTAAGCCCTTCCTTCCTGTGACCCTCAGCAAGTTCAGTTCTCTCTCTCTCTCTCTCTCTCTCTCTCTCTCTCTCTCTCTCTCTCTCTCTCTCTCTCATGTGTGTGTGTGTGTGTGTGTGTGTGTGTGTGTGTGTGTGTAAAAGCCATCCTGTCAAATCCATGGACACACCTTACTGGTGTACACAATGAATTGAAAGCAAATTCTTTCGGAATAAGCATGTTCCTCAGAACTGAGGTGAGTCCCATGGGTGGGAGTGGAAGGCAGAGGTTGTCATCCTGGATCTCTGCTTCCGTCTGTCATCACTGCACCCATCCAGAATGTCAGAGGCCAGCTGACCCAGGCTGTGTTCCCTTCAACACCGAGGGAAGCTGTTCACAGCCTGTCTGTCGTCTCAGCTATACCAAAGGCTGTCCCTCTTCCTCACTGGTGAGCCAGGATACATCATATGGTGTGCCCTCTTCAAGGTCCCAAGTTCCTGAGGCACTTGTGTGGACACTGGTGTCACCTACCCCTGACTATGGGCCCTGGGAAACTCCAAGGTGCAAGACTTGCCTCGGTAGAAGTAAATAGCAGTCTGTCCATGACCTCCAACATGAAGGATGCAAAATTGAAGGGTATAACTAGGCCCCTTCCAACCGCTGAGACCTCTAGTCACCCGTTTGCCACTCTCAGGCTCCACAGGAAGAGGCAGGATCAAGTGCCCACCATGCTTGGGTTTGGGTGAAAAGCAGATGTAGAGCACAAGCCTTCTCAACCAAGGACAGACAAAGCACTGCTAAGGAAGGCAACAAAGCACAGCCACAGACTAAAAGGTGCCCTTCCTGCCCAGACATGGCCAACACCATCCCTGCCTGATTACTCTAACTCAGCTGCTCCTGGGAGAAATCAAGGAAGCACCTGGACTGGGACCCCTACCCCCCACCCCCCAAGAGCCAAATGCCCAGGTGTGTCCTCTTGTCCCGTCTCTTCTTGGAATAGGGATTGAATTCTCTCACCAAGGCAAGCAAGCACCTGAGCCCGGACAGCTGTGAAATATATTTCAGAGAACTCCGTGGAACGGGAAGGAAAACCTTGTTTTCCCAGCTCATCCGATGCTTGTCTGGTGTCCACTGCATATAAGTCGCCAACAGAGGAAGTCCAGGAAGAAAATTAGAGAGGACAAAGCAGGCAAAAGCTCCACTATTGTCCTTTTCACCAGAATATGCTCAATGTGTGGACCATACCTCCACACACACGTTCACATGTGCATGCAAACAATGCATGCACACACAGACACACACACACTCCACCCTCTGTTCCCCATGGCTCTGACAGATTGTTCCATATCCCAACTATTGTTATCCGTCACACCCCTAGGTTAGGACCAGCTATATCCTGCTTTCTCTGCTCAGAAGCATTGGAAGTCGCGGGGTGCTTCTTTACCTTGGTCCCCTACTTTGCCCCATGTACATCAGAAAATACAAGCGCTCAGGGCTTTGGCTCTCTGCAAGCAGGTGACACTAAGAACAGCTGAGGTATCTTGGGGGGAGGGGGTTGTGCAGCTCAAGGTACTCCCAGGTGTCCTTTCTGCAAAAGGACCATCTCACAGAAAATTTTGTTTCTAAGGCCTCTGAAACATGGGGTACTCAAAACTGAGGCCACTCCCTCTAGAAACACAAGGGCCTCCTGTCACCCACACCTCCCTCCCTCACTCACACAGCCCCAGGGCAATAGGATCAACTTCATTTGTGACACCTGGTATCTTGCCCTGAGAGAGGAATGACCACCATGCTCTCTTGTTCTCCAAAGGCCTCAAACACCTGTGATGAGTTTGTTAGCACCTCTCAAGTCTGTCCGCGTTCCTTCTAAAGGAGCCCAGGTCCCTGGGATGGTGGTCCATGCCAAGAAGGCTCACCTCACTCATGAAACACATACTCTGGGGCTGGGGGGCTGGGTGAGTCAGTAAACTGTCTGCTGTGTCAGCATGAGGACCCAAGCTCAGATCTCCAGCACATCTCTGTAACTGCAGAACGAGGGGCAAGCATTACAGGTGTGCAACACAGCACCCAGCCCACGGGTCTCATTTAAATGCTGATGTGTAAGTCTACAGATCTAGAGAAACATGCAGTCACTTGACCTTCTACAAAGCCCTGCCGATGGTCAGAGACCTGTCTGGGAGGAGATGCTGGGAGCTACAGATCTGCCTTTACAGAAAATACAAGGCTTTGCAGCTAGCAGAGTAGAAGGCTCTCTGAGGATGTGACGTGTGTGAAGAGAAGGCTCCAAGACCCTCACAAACTTGATGATTTAAATAGGCTAATGCACTGAGCCCTTAAAATAGGCAAGAATGTGACGGGGTACTGGCAGCTCATTGGTCATTAGGAAACACACAAACAAATCAGCAGCTCACAGACCACATGGCAGCAAAGCCTTCATGCCCCCTGCCACCCAGCACTGTGACCCTCATCCCGGCACACCCCAGATGTGAATCTTGCCATAAGAATGACCATTACATCTATGACATAATCGTCTCAATTGTTTGGTTTTGCAGACAGGATACCAGCTCTGTGTGGGCTGGACTTCCTGTCTGGATTGTTTCCTTGTTGCTTTATTTATCTCTCACTGCTGTGGCTCTGGGACCTGAACAAGTCCTGGGACATAGAAAGCAGTCAGGACGTATTCACTGAGTGGATGGCTTTAATCTGTGCTCCAACAGAGGTCTCTGCAGATGGATAAAGATTCTTCAGGAGTGCTGTTGGTTATCTGTGCTCAGTCTGCACAGGTGTCCGTGAGTTCACTCCAGGTGTTCCACTTTCGTTACTGTTGCTATAAACAGATAGATGCACAGATAACAGGTGGATACACAGACCCATAGATGATGTTACAGATAAATAAATAACATATACATAGATAGACATATATTCGTGGTAAATCATAAAAGATATAGCCATATAAGGATAGATATCTAGACATATATATGGACATATTTATGCGTGCTAAATTATAGATAGAAAGATGGATAGACAAGCAAATATGTAGATAAGTGGATATATAGATGGATGATAGACACATAAACACATGATGGACTATGGATAAATATATAATTAGATTTTTGTTGGGTTTTTAGTTTCTCATCAGTTCTCTGGAATTTTCCAACTTCATGATTACATCATATGCCAGACCCGTCACCTCCTTTCCCAGGAGTTCCTCTTCTCCTTCCGAGCTGCACTGGCTAAGGGACCAATGTAAAACAGTAGCAGCAATAGCCATCCTTGCCTCAGACTTAATTTTAATGTTTGCCGATTAAGGAAAAGCAGGGAGAAGGCTCGAGACATGGCTCTGGAGTAAGAGCACTGGCTGCTCTTACAGAGGACCTGGGTTCAGCATCCACATGGTGGCTCACAGTCATCCCTAGCTCCAGTTCCAGGGCATCTGACCACCCCTTCTGACCTCAATGGTTAAAATGTACCAACATGATGCTCATACATCTGTACAGGAAAAATACTCATACAAATAAGATATAAGCAAACCTCATGTTGAACAATTCTTTATTTCTGAAATGAATGCCAAGTGGGCATAATAGTTATAGAAGTGGTTTTGATGAGAACTATTATTTTAACATATTGTTTGGATCCTATTTTACGATAACATGCTGCATCAATATTCATTACTGAGACCAGAGTGCCTGTTTATTTTTGTACAATCGTCAAATTAAGAAAAGAAAAGAAGGTGGAAAAGGAAGTGGTGCTTTCTCATGGTGTAACTCAGTGCTGCTGTTCACATCCTACCAACTGGGTACAATCAAGTATTTGTCCAGACTAACTGTTGCTGGCCTTTCATGACTTTACAATAAATTGTGATCAATAAGAAAAAAAAAAAAAAGGAAAACACTTTTCTTCTCAGTTCATGAAATTGCTACGGCCACTTTTCTTCTCGTCCTATACAGTGGAGTAGTTAATTAGCACAGGACTGTGTCTGGGGGTTTGACTCTCTCATTCTTACCTTAAAAATGTTCTCTCCTGCTGAGTCCAGTCAGTCCTGGTCAATGGTCCCCAACCCTTCCGCCTGTATTTTGTGTCCCCTCTTTCCTGTCTGCTACATGGTCACTTAGACTGTCAACTTGACCGGACTAACAATAAATCCCAACATTACTGGTGAATGCCTTCAGATGTTTCTAGAACACCTTTAATGTGAAGGCTGGTGTCCTGACTGAATAAAAAGGAGAAGGGCGAGCTGAGCGCCAGCATCCGTCTGCCTCTGCCTCCTGACTGAGGATCTGGTGTGGACACCACAATGGACTGGGCTTTAGAGTGTGAGTGAGGATAGACCCTCGCCCCCTTAAGTTGTTTCTGTTCGGCATTGTGTAAGTAACACAGTTGATTGGATTTGCAAGCAGTTCATCTGCCGACTTTCAGAGAGCAGCTTTTTAGGTACAAGCCCCATGTTTCTTTCTGTTACTCGTTAATTTCAGCAATGGCTTCCATCTGGCTATTTGTTTTGTGTCTTTTTCTAACTTTTTAAACCCTAAGCTCAATTCATTCGACTTTACCCTCTTGTTCTCTGGCCATGTGCTTAGACTATGAGTCTCTCTGCCCACAGTCACCCTCACCAAGTCCTTTCTTGGAGCTTCATGGCACTGGGAACCTGTTCCTGGAGTTGTATGCTTGATGAGGGAGCAGCTCACCCAGGCTCATGCTAAACACATTCCCAAGCATCCTATGAGCTGTACTGTGTTCCCCTCATTGACAATATAGCCCCATAGTACACTTCAGAGAAGCCAGGAACTCACCCAGGTCACAGAAGGACACGTGGTACTTTGGCAGCAGTACTGGTGCTGATGATAACAATGACAATGGTAGTGGAGAGTACAGTGGTTGTTGTTGGTGATGGTGATGTTGATGGCAATGATGGTGGTGTTAACCATGGTAATAGTGGCAGTAGTAATGCTGATTCTGATGGTGATTTATTTATGGTGGCGGTTGTAGTGGTAATGATTATAACGAGGTGATGTGTGATAATCATGACAGTGACAGTAGATTTTGATGATGTTTGTGGTGATGGGGATGTGTTGGTAACAGTAGTGATTATGACAGCAATAAAGATGATTCTGGTGATGATGATGGTGATGATGGTATAGGTAATAGTGATCCTGATAGAGGCTGGTTTGATAGTGATAAGGGTGATGGTGATATCAGATGCTTGTTTTGATGGTTAAAGCAATAATGGCAGCAACAGGAATGCAGGTTATGACTATGATAGTAACAGAGGTAGTTTTGGTGGTGATGGTGACCATGACAGTAATAATAATTGTGGTGGTGATGATGAAAGCCACAGGGTGGTCATTGTGATGGTGATATCACTGTGATTTGGTAGAAGTGGTGACAGAAAACAACAGCACCGGCACCGGTGCTGATGATAATGATGTCATGTCAGAACATCAACTAGCATGCTGTTACCAACATCCATATGATCCAACATCATAGCAGTGAAAACAGGGTCCATCAAGAAGAAGATGAACAAATGTCCACAAGTGGAAGGAACAGAAACTATGCACCATCAAAAATGGACAGGTTGACCAGTAGGCAGGAAGCCAAGAAAAATGAGACAGTCATTTGCCCCACATCTTACATCTGCAGCCAGCCAGGGCCAAGTCAGACCAACTGTCTCCACTCCTCCCTGAAGCTCCCCTGACCCCATCTCAGCACCCACTGTGCACAGGGTGCTGGCTCGGGAACTCCGAGATGCAGGAAAACATCTTCCCATTGAAGTTCAGCAGCAGCTCTACTGGGCAGAGAGACAAAGGCATAGCCACCAGGAGACCCAGAACACTGCTGCACACCAGAGGGCACAGTCTGTGCTGAATAGGAAGGTTGGGTGGGAGAAGTATCATGAAGACAGGGTAAGAACAGCAATGGGAGGGAGTGCTGGGACCAGTGACAGGGAGACAGACAGAAGGACATAGAGAGCTCAAATTAGAGATACTGTGACGTTAGCTGCTACTTAAGACTCAAGCTAATTCAACATCTTTGTAATTAATGACAGAATAGGAGTTATAAAGAAAAGGCTGGCACCATGTTTACTGACAAAGGGCCATGTAATAAAATATTTGAAAAGAAGGCAGTACAACAATCAATCAGTCCTTAGAGATGAAGTGAACACCTCCCCAGGAATTGAAAGTTACTCTGCAGAGTAACCCAGTAGAGATGGAAAGAGAGGGCAAGAAGGACCTTCTTGGTGGCTGCTGTTCAGTGGAAACTCTGGAGATGCCATGACAGAAACAATACAGACTTTTTACACCTGTCCTCAACCTCCCTAACAGTCCCCTGGGAAACTGGTACCAGATAGCAAGCATGGGGGCTAGTATTCAAACACAGGGTAGACTTGATGCTGGGGCTTCTCCACCCTCACGGAAAGGGTGGAGAGACAGAGGCCAAGGTGGAACCATGCTCCAAACACAAAACAGGCAGGAATCTTACTGTAATGCACCTCCATTCCACAACCACAGCCTCTAAGGTGAAGGAAAATTCTGGAAGAGTCAGCCTCTGAGAGCTCTGGTAACCTAGGTTTAAAAAAAAATATGGTAGTCTGGATCAAGTCAGGGCTGCAGACCACAAGCCCACACTGGAGTGTGTCATCTAATTAGCACTCGGTGAAGTGTCTGAGAAGCTCTGGAGAGATTTGCTTTGTGAAATTGGACCAGACTGCCTCTTCTGTGCCATCACAGGCTGAAGGGATAGCTGTCACGGTCAAGAGCATTGTATTAGGCATGAGGGGACATCCAGTTCCTCCCTGAGAGGCTTCAATCTCTTTTATCACCCTGGCTAATGATCCAGAAGGTGATGAATTGGTCTTGGGAAGAACCTGTCTAGGACAGGACCCCAACCAGCTGGCAGGCGGGTGCCGCAGTTGTATGCTGGGACAATAGAGGGACAGAAATTACCAAAGGGAAAAGAAATATTCCAAGTACATTAAGATTCAGCTTGAAGAAAATTTTCAAGTGCTCAAGGCTGAGAGAAGGCCGGGCTGAGGCAGATATTTTCTGAGCTAAGGTGACCCAAGGAGGCAGATTCAAGATTCATTGGTCCCTGGCATAGATGATTTGGGATGCCACACAAGCAGAACAGTATATTTTCCCTGATGGGGTTTGGTTGGCTGTTTGTGGGAGAAAAACACCCCCGAGGAGGTGGCTGTTGTATATCCCTTTGCATGCATCCACCTGGCTGTTGATGACCATGCGGAGAGGCCCTAAAGACATCTGGAACATCTGGGCTCTTGAAGGGTTAGAGAAGGGGAAAGTATGTGCACATATGACTTCAGTGAAATGGGACAACATGGACCAACATGCAGAGAAGCACTGAAGGACAGACATCATGGGCAGTGAGGGCAGGACAGAAGAGCCTGCCTAAAGCCTCCTGGCTGCCCTTGCCAGAGCTAGGCCACTGTGTACAGCTCCAACGTGCAGAGTGAGGCCTCCCTGCATAGATGGAGTGTTTGTTGCTCCAGATGAGGGGAAGCATCAGTCCTTCACATTTGGAAATTTACTGAAATGGCCATAGCCACATATAGCCCTAGGGACTAGGTCAGCTGCTTGTTAGCCACATTCTCATCCCACATGGAGCACTGCAGAGGTGGCATGAGCCTGCTGGGAGAGGGCAAACAGTGTGTGAGGCATGGGGCTGAGGCCAGGGCTGAATGGCAAGGGATCTAGCAGAGGGCAGCAAAGGACAGGGCTGGCTGGGCTACAGAAGCCTAGAGATTGAGCCTGTTTCAGGAATGGCAAAACTCACACAGTGGCCAGCCACTCACTGAGTATCATCTGCAGAACACTTGGCCAGCATAGCCAGAGGAGACCTTGGAGCCTCTCACCTTCAGATCCCTAGAAACTGGCTAGCGTCCCCTAGACATGTAGCCCTTGAATGGGTTGCAGCATCCAGATGGCCCCTATTCCCTTCTGGCACAGATCAGTTGTTCTCACTAGAAGGGTAGGGGAAGAATCCTGGTTTTTCTTGTTTTGTTTTACTGCTATCTCTGGAGTCTAAAATAATATTTATCATGGATTATATACTACTTGATTACATGCAGAAGAGATGGAATCATGGGTGGGTGGTAAAAGGTAGATGAATGGACAAATTGATGGATGGATGGATGCATGGACATATGGATAAGCAGCTAGGTTGGTGAGTGGAAAGGTAGATAGAAGTATAGATTGTTGCTGGTAGAGAGATGAAAGACTTGTGGATGAATAGAAAGCAGAGTGAGTGGACAGATGGAGAGGTGAGTGGGTAGGTTGAAGGG
This sequence comes from Sigmodon hispidus, assembly GCA_004025045.1. Taxonomy (NCBI): domain Eukaryota; kingdom Metazoa; phylum Chordata; class Mammalia; order Rodentia; family Cricetidae; genus Sigmodon; species Sigmodon hispidus. The sequence continues at coordinate 132,444 of PVIH01004217.1, forward strand.
TGAGCAGGCAGATAGGTGGATAAGTGAGTAAACAGATGGATCAATGGTAAATGGCGGAGGCTAAATGACAGGTGGGTAGGTGGGTGAATTCATGGATGGGTAAAGATAGATGAATGGATAGGTGTGTGGGTAGTTGGGAGGATAAATGGATGGGTAGATAGACTGATGGATGGGTGGGTGGATGGATGAGTGGATGGATGGGTGGATAGGTGGACAGATGAATGATGAATATTTAGATGGATGGATAGATAGATGGGTAGATAGAGAGATAGATGGATAGTTGGACAGATATGCAGTATAACTCCTCAGAGGAATGCCTGAGCAAAATGCTCCATCCTTACCATAATCCTTATCTTACCTTGCCTTGCCTTGCCTTGCCTTGCCTTGCCTTGCCTTACCTTACCTTACTCCTTCATGACCATAGTCTGAGAACTGCCCAGAACTGGTACTCTGGAAATGATGCTTATATCACTATCTTTACAAGGACCAACAAATGGTTAATAAACAACCACTACCCATTTGGCCCTGCTATCTCTAGAAACATCGAAGAACAGGCTATGAGGTATGCAAGCTCATGCCTCAGTGCCAGTTTCTTATGTCTAAGACAGGTACCTGGTATAACTCAGACTCACTAGGGATGGGACACTTGGCAGATATGGTAATTCATGTGCCCCTTCCATCTGTAGTGGCATTACTCAGCTCAAAAGTGGGGTTGCAGATGGTGACTAGCTTGAGCCTAACACTGGACACTGTCTAAGAAAGTTTCAATTATCTCATCATCTCAATGGCCCTGGGAAACAGGGGCAGAGAATCACAGGTGCAGAACTCAGGTTCATGGGATGAAATGATATCTAAGACCATCATGAAATGAATGGGGCCAGCTCTGGGGGCCAGCTAACTCTACACAGGTCTTCCTACTAGGCAAGGACAGGAGGCATAGCACTAACCCCCAAAACCAAAAACTCCTAAAAAAAGGGCCAACAATACCATATGCTGTGATAATAATTCAAGTGGGCCCTAAATGCTTTTTAGGGAGCTATAGCATAAGTTGAAAAGTCCTTAAAACAACTAAATGTTCTTAAAGGGGCCTTTTTACCATCAAAAAAAAAAAAATCAATTCCTTGTGCCTTGGTGAGACTTAGTCACAGCCTTGCCCTAAGACCTCAAAGTGGCTTTGGGACTACAGATCTAAAGTCTGGCAGGGAAAGAGAAAAAAGCCTGTGACAGATAAGAAACTGGCCATCTAGCCCTGCCCTGTGACCCCCACATATGGAACCCTTTTCTGTATCAGACACTTCCAGAGAACAGAGATAAGCTGAGACTATCACCATGGATTTAAGAGACAGGCAGACAGGGAGAGTCCCCAGTGTCAGGAATCAAGATCAACATTAGACCCCATCTAGGAGGGCTCTGGGCATTCATCTGGTCTACCTTTTTAATGTCACTATTGCAGCTGATGACTGGGTGTGTCTATGACAAGTGTCCTATGGTACACCAAATCCCAGAAGTAAATACTTCAACTGGGCCATGACACAGGCATCCTCTCAGTCAGTTTGCTCATCCCTCCCCCTTCTAGGAAAAGGAGACTTAACTCCTACCAAATCCAGTCTCCTGACCACACCTGTGCAATGCGGGGCAGAAGATGAGGCCATCAAAGGTCTGTCCCTGTCCCTATAGAGGAGACAAGTTCCATGAGTCCTGAGCTAGGCAAGCAACAAAGTGAAAGGTATGGGGGCCACTAATCACTGCATCCCCAAATACTCAGCTGCCACCAAGGGCCACTGTGGGAAAATACACTAAGACTCTGTGACATACATTAGCAAAATCATTAGTGAGATTAACCCCACCCCAACCCCAAACAGCCAGGATCCTGTCTAATAGACCAGTCCAGTGGTTTGCTGAGTCTTTTCATTTTTATGCTTCATCTCCAAGGCTCTCTGAACCCCAAAACAGTTAGCTGCACCCTCAGCTTCCACCATGTCAGTCCACAGAGGCTCCCCTCCCCATTCCCACCCCCACCCTGAGTACTTGACTTCATTCCTTGTTATTCCTTCTCCCCTTGAAATTCCAAGTGGGAGGCATGCTGGGCCAGGCTGGATGGTACAGATTAGATTGCATCTGTCTGGATATAAATAATTTACTGCTGGATGGTCAGGGGGAATTTAATTAGCTCTTGTTCTCCTGTAGAATCAGCCCACCACTGCTAAAACATTTCACTCCGAATTAGCCAGAAAGGGGCCAACAAGGCAAGGCTAATTTTATACACATGACGTCCCCCACAGCTTCTGAAAATACACATCGAGCAAGAGGAACCATGACTAGCCAGTGTCAGGGGCTCCAGGCAAAGTACCGAGAGGGCCTCAGGGTACTCATCTCCTGACAGTCCCCTCAAAGGAACAGGAGGTTATTGATGGAGGGAGGGAGTGGAAATGAAGGGGAAAAATGAGGGGGCTGAGAAAGAGGCCAGATGAGAAATCCAGGTGAGGGGTACAGAACAGGGCCAGGGAAGGACTGAAATGGGGATTGGATGGATGTCTGGTATTAGCAAGGTGTGGGGCCTAACAGGTGAAGGGCCTGGTTAGGATCCAAATGATCCCCTACCCAGCATCCAACAGGAGCCTGCTGAGTTACATTAGGACAGTGTGGCCCTGCTTGCTACCAGCCTCCCACCTGCCTGGTGAACCCACAGCCCAGACTGGGACCTGCAGCCTGCTGCTGGTCTGTCTCTGCTGGCCCCTGCATAACGACAGCAGAGGGCAGCAGTGGTGTGGGCAGGCCTGGTTCATCCTGAGTCTCCCCTGCAGCAACATTGGAAGTGAAGCATGTCTGAGAACAAGCCAACTGGATCAATAGCCCTTAGAAACCACCACAACAGAAAGACATTTAAAATGTGGGCAACGTAGTCAATGGGTCCTTGAAAAAAGATCAAAAACCTCCAAGGAATGTTCAATGAGAAGAAAGAGGGGGAACAGGCCTGTGGCTGTGCTGTGAGCAGACTGCACCTGGGAGACAGCAGCCCTTGAAGCCAAGAGGGAACAGCACACTTCTGGCTGCAAAGAAAGAGCCATGTGCCAGCATCCACTGCCCTGACCTGTTTACCCCAGCACCCCTCTGCTCCTGACTCCCACTGCCCCACACCCTGATGTGCTAGACCCCTACTGTCCCAAGCCCCTGTTGTTCCAGACCCCCACTGTTGCTCCAGCCTCTGGCTACCCTAGTCCCGAATGCCTCACCACCCCCATCCGACCCCCACCGCCACTGCCCCAGCACCCTCTGCACCAGCTTCCCATTGACTTGCTGCTCCCTGACCCTTTGCCTGGAAATGAGGGCCGCTGATGCTTCAGAGTACTCGCTTGACCTGCAGGGCACCTGAGCCCCTAGAGAGCAGCTGGCAGCCCCTCTGCTGACATTTCTTGCTGCCAATTTGGAAAAGTGGGTGTCCCTGTGTTAATTGCTATGGGTTAGATTACTAGTAGAATTAACTTCCTTTCCAGGCACAGGGGGGAAAGGATATATCCTGTGCTGCCCTCTCTTTCTTTTTCTGTATTTTGGGTTCACTGTGGGCTCCTGGGCAGCACCCTCACCACACCGCCTTTTCAGTCAACAACTGTGTTTTCAGTGTTGGGTTGTTGGCCACAGAACTTCCGTTTACATGCTGGTTGTTTAGAGCAGAGAACAGAGTTGAAGCTGTACTCTGCCAGGGTTTCTAAAGTCATTCACACAGAGAAGGGAGATCTGGAATTCTGGGTCTATGCATACCACACACCATCATGAGCACAGATACTCTGCTCTGCACTCATGTGCCTGTGTTTGCCCTGGCCTCCCAGTCACACCTCTCAGTCCCTGAGAAGAAGGGCAGCCAGGGCAGACCTCAAGGTGAGTCCCTTGCCCAAGATCACACACTTCACAGATGGGCCTGCATTCAAATTGGGCACATTGGCTTTAGGATGCCACTCTGGCACAGTAAGTGGACGACTGCCCTCTCGGAAGAAGCTTTAAGTGAGCTGGTGAAGGACAGGACCCACTCTCAGCAAACCCAGCCCCAAGAGGGTGAGCCCAGGAGGAGAGTTACACCAGCTAAACAAAGCAACAAACAAGGGAGATAGCACTTTATGTCCATCAAGGAATTGCAAGTGCTGCGGTGCCTGATGGCCTTTCCATCAGCCAAATAGGAAAGATAGAGTCAGAGAACATGTAAGCATTCGCCAGCCAGCCACAGGGGCACATGTGGATGTCTCCTTCCCTAAGCCAAAATACCTCAGCAAGGTACACAGGAGCCTAGGGTTGGGGCTCCTGACCCACAAAAGCTGCCTCCAGAAACTGACCTAAGGTTAAATTAAGGCCATAACAACCTTCATGAACTAGGAGGCTGACCATAGACCAGGAATGACTCACTGCTGCCCACAACACACAAGAAACAGACCACGGATTTTTCTCAACATTGGTAGGATGGGCCAGTATGCAGTTTCTGAAAATGGGGTTTTGGGTGGGCGCTTAATGCAAAGGAATGCTCACATACAATACTGAGTGGAAAGACAGCATACAGACTATATATAAAGATAGTCCTAATTTTATTTTAAAATGTGGATTCTTTTTTAAAGACGGGTAGGAAATATACCAAAATGTTATCTCCCAGTGGGAAGATTAAGGTTACGGCTGATTTGGGCTCCTGTCTTTATCCAATGCTTTCTCTACTTTTCAGAAAAAGAAAATATTTACTATAATCATAAAAAAATCTATAACTGGCAGAGAATAAATTTAGCAGATTTTTTTTGGCTGGAGAACTCATTTTGAAGTCTTGCTTGGCTACTCAAAGGCCTTTTAAAAGTGGGGCACAGACCTGAACATAGGAGCCTGGAGTAGCTCTCTCTGGGGAGTCCTGTCTGACTGGTAAGTGCTTCCCCTAATGGCTACTCTGGTTTTGTGATAGCAGTCACATGGCTAGATCAAGCTCTGGTTTGTTAATCTCCTGTGTCCTATGTCTGACACAGACTTGGAGAGCTAGGCATATTGAGACGCAAACAAGACACTTTCTGTTATTCCTCCTGAGCCACATCTTACCTGATTTGGCATCACATTCTGGCTGTTGAGATATGTTCAGATCCCAATCTGAACAGCCCCCACTTTTCTAAGCTTGTGCCACCCCAATAATTCTGCCAACTGTTTCCCTCCCTGAGTTAGAAGCAACCACACCGATCAGGAAGAAGGACATGGCAGAGCCCTGTGGCCCACCTCTAGAGGCTCACCTCTGTGTGTCATCTGCTTACTAACCAGCTTGTTTGCTGTGGATGATGAGCAGACTCCTGCTAGAAATGGCCCCTCGTTACGCTCTCTGTGCTGTGTCTGGCATGGCCACTCACACACTAACAAAAGTGAACAAACCCAGGGGGTCTTTCTCAGTCTCCCACCACCATGCTAGCAATTCCAGCAGGACTTTTGGGGCGTACAGAAGGCTGCAAGGACTCTGGCACCCCATTCATCCTTATGACACTGTGGTCTTGGGGAGGACCTGGGGCTCACAGCAAACTGGGGTTCAAGCCAAACTGAGATCCCTAGAGTCCCCTGTCAGCTTCTGGTCATTGCAATGTCACACATACTGCTTCCCGTGTTTCCAGTGCTGACAGGTGGCTTTCTCCTGAGTGGAAGGAGCCAGTCAGTGAGGGAGCAGATGGAAGGGCCTCAGGGAATCATGTACTTGAGCCAAGCTTCTAGTTAGCCTGTGGCCACCCAGAACACCAAGAACAGAGCCCACACTCCTTGTTCTGATGGCCAAGCGCGCTTCACTTGCCTAGAGAATCCAAAACATGGGCTAGTTGTTCCAGAGAAACTCACAGCAACTTGCAGTGGAGCTGGACCTGGTGAGACCTGCCCCATCTCAAAATCAAAAAGCCAGCTGGAGTCAGCTTACTGCTTCTTGGACAAGTCTCCCAGCCTACCTACAGCTCTTCTACCTACTGTCAAATGATGTCATCTTGAGCATTCTACCAGCTGCAGAGCTGACATCATGTCATTGCAGAAAACAGTCTCTGGGGCAGAGGCGCTTGTTCAGTGGCTAAGAACATACACTGCTCTTGCAGAGAACCTGAGTTCAGTTCCTAGACCCCACATCAGGCAGCTCACAACTGTTCTCTTTTGGCACCTGCGCTCACATGCATAGACACACATATACATAATTCAACATAAAAGTATTTTTAAAAAGAGACCTTTTTTCCTCAACTTGACTGATTAAGAATTTAAAAATCTATGTGAAAGTCACACCAAGATACCCCAGCAATGACCTAGAACACCTATTCAGAGATCTGCAAACAGAAATGACAGTGGAAAGGTCCCAGTGAAGGGTTCAGGATAGCCAGGACCCTGGTGGTCCTCACTATTATCAACCCCTAGCATGGCAGTTACACTTGCAAAAAGAGTTCCCATCTCCACCTGAGAACAAAGCATGATGTCACTACCAGTGCTACCTCATGGGCCAGCACTTGCTGACCACCAAGCACCAGGCATGTGACAGTCTCCAGGTCAGCCTTCAGCCTCTTTTCCTTGCTGGGAGACCTTGACATTCATGTGTTTATCTTGTCCCTCAGTCTGAATGTATCCCGCTGCATTAGAGCCACATCCTGCCTCTCCAGTAAGCTCTTGTGGCAACATGGTTATACGCATGGCTTAGCTCTAGACCAGAATGATTCCTCAGAGACAGGGGACATTGACTAACAAGAACCTGAGCTCTTGCTTGTACTTCTGCTCCATACATGCCCATACCATGCACTGCTACCAAGGAAGCTGCCACAAACATCACACCATACACAACAGATTCTGGCAGCCAAGGTCAGCTTAGGAAAGATTTTTCAGACTACCTGTTCACTCTCCCTGCACCAAACTGTGCTGCACCAGTGCCCTCAAAGCAGGCAAGCCCCCAGTGCCTTCAATGTTTCATCCTTGCTGACAATGCCACTGGTCCCCAGGCCTTCCTAGTTCTTAGAGCCTCTTCCAGCATGTCCATGGGAACACCTGCAGATCTCACTCTTGAAACATTTGGTCCCAAGACAGACCTGTGGTCAGCCTTGCCCTCACCCTTTCTGAGATAGATCACCAAATGATCCCCAGGTCCCCCCCTGCCCTGTCCCATGTCCTTGGGGGAAGTCAGCTTACTTTGTGGTCTCTAAATAGGTAACCTGAAGTGACAAAGAAGCAAAGTCAAACCCTGGCCTCAGTACCAAGCCCCAGCTGCACACCTGATCCCAGGGCCAACTTCCAATCTCGCTCCAGCAGGCCAGGCCAGGCTCCAAGCCAACTTCTCCACCTGCCTTCCCTAAGGTTGCCAGCTACTCTTTGTATCATCTATTTTTACATTGCCAGGACCTGAAAAAAGCAGCCAGTAGGGAAGCAGGATTTATCTTGGTTCACGGTTTTAGAAGGATTTCCATCCGCATAAACAGAGGTAATTATTTGCTCACATTATCCCAGGCAGGAAGGTTCAACTCTAGTGACTTCTTCCCTTCAGCCATTCCCTATGTATGTCTCAAAGGCTCCACAGAGCCACCAGCTGGAGTCCAGGCATTCAAGCACATGAACGTGTGGGGGACATTTTGCATCTGGATCCTGTCGGTGTTGATCTGGTCCTTCTCCCTGTTCAGGAACCATCAAAGATACTGCCGAAGACTGTGACCATGTCTTCTCCGGTTCCCCTGCTCACTGCCCCCCCCCCACTCTGCTATCTCAGGAACCGAGACTGAAATTGAAGTGTATCCGAATAATTTTATCAGATCACATTAAGCCCTGAGCCTTACATTTGTGATGTAGAGCTTTAATTAAGTTCTCAGGCAGGCCCCGATCAGTATCTCACTGATTCTCACTGGGTCATGTCAAACAAGGGTTGGACATCAGGGAGCAGCAAATGTGTCCAGGGATAACATATACAGGAACTTGAATGTGGCATCTAGCCTCCCTTTCTACTACTCAGAGTCCAACCTAAGAAGTCCCTGACATTGGTCCTTCTTCACTCACTGCGCAGGACGCTGGCCTCAGTCTGCAAGCCCGGCTACCCCAGGAGGAACGAGTACATGGGAGGAGTCAAAAGAGCGAGAACCCCTGCCCTAGCCCTCCGTGAAAGGAGCCTGAGCACCAGGAAGGGGCATCTTCTACTCAAGCATACAAGCATCCTGTAGCATGATGCCACCACCCAATAGGCATTCAGCACCTACTATGAGTTATGCACAAAGACTCCCAATAGGCAGAAGCTATACACTCACTCTCCAGTCAGGACCCTCCCCCAGAGGGTTCATGTCAGAAAGCAGTTTGGCACACATCATCCCTACCAGAGCCCCTCATTGTGGTGGAAATGTTCTTTGTATGATGTAAATAAAGTAAGTGGTTTGGCCTATGTAGAGCACCGTAGAAGTGGGTGGAGAATCAGAGGAAGAGACAAGCAGAAGAAGGGTGGAGTTAGTGAGTCTCCATCCGGCCCCTGAAGAAGACAGTCATGTAAGAAATACAGGTGAGCCACTGCGGGCCATGTGGCAGGTAGATTATAGAAACGGGTTGATTTAAGATGAAAGAGCTAGCTAGTAATGTGCTTGAGACATGGGCCAAACAGTATGAAGTAATATAAGCGTCTGATTCATTTCTTTGGGGGACAAAAGCCGCCGCGTGGACCAGGTTCCAAACAACCGCCTCGGACCAGGTTACAAACCTCCGGATCCAAAAGGGGCCCGGGAAAAACTTCCTACAACACCTCGTAAGTCTCATCCATCCATCATACCTTTTTAAATATATATATTCATTTGTGAATGTATACAGTGTTCTGCCTGTACATATACATACATGCCAAAAGAGGGCGCTAGATCTCATTACAGATGGTTGTGAGCCATCATGTGGTTGTGGGGAATTGAACTCGGGACCACTGGAAGAGCAGCCAGTGCTCTTAACCTCTGAGCCTTCTATCATATCTTAACATTTGCTGAAAGGCAAACTCCATGCCCCAGCTAGGCACAACTGAGGCACAAAGGGGCCACACAGTCATCCTTGGTTTCACCAAACTAACCATCGGCAGGATCAAAAGAAATGAGTATCTAGAGACAAAGAACTCAGGAGCATGATGAGTTTCGGTACAGGAGAAGCTGTAACGTGGGGAGGGCTAAAGGAGATAGAATACATCAAGAAACTGAGTGGGAAATGCCCAGGAGAACCTTGAGTCTTCTCTCACCATCTCATTCCTAAACGTTGGGGGTTTAGGTTTGATGGTCCTTAATGAGGTTTGCAGATGGTCCTTAAGTGTGGACCTCAGGCCTAGGTCTAAGATTGACCTTAGGAACCTCTTGGCAAGCATTGCAATTGCCAAGCATGTTCATCTCACATATGAGAAAACTGAGCACCAAGAGGCTATTTGATTATCCCTAGGCCACACCAGCACTGGGGGCTATACCACTGAGACACCTGCCCACCCGGGTGTCATGAGTATAGAGATCCTCACAACATGTCCATGCTTTTGACCATGGCCAGAGCACTTTCTCCTCCAGCCGACAATAGGGTTGACTCTTCAGCGTTAACCCTTGTGTGGCTAGTTAGATGCCAGCTTGACACAGGTTATAATCATCTAAGAGAAGGGAATCTCAGTTGAGAAAATGTCTCCAGAAGTAGTAAGTAGATAAGCCTGTGGGACTTTTTTTTTTTTTTTTTTTTTTGAATAGTGATTGATGGAGGTGGGCACAGCCCATCGTGGGTGGGGCCATCCCTGGGCTGCTGGCCCTGGGTTCTGTAGCCGCAAGGAACAACTAGGTGAGCAATGCCTCCCGCGGCCTCTGCATCACTTCCTGCCGTGTTTGAATTCCTGCCTGACTTCCTCAGGGATGCACGATGATGCTGAAGTATAAGGCAGATAAGCACCTTCCTTCCCAGTTTGCTTTTGGTCATGGTTTTTCATCACAGTCAAGACCCACACCTCAGTCCTCAAAGGCACTTTCCCCTGAAGTGGCCCTGCTTGCTATCTGGGTGTTCTTTGAGTTTGGGTATCCATCCCAGACCATCCCTGTGATATAACCACATCCCCTGCAAAAATTTCTGAAGCATCTCTGGTTGCCAGAAATCTAGGTTTAATGGGCAACATGAGTTTTATCCCCAACATATGCATGCCAGGGTGCCTAGCTTTGCTCTCGTTCCCTGATCATCTTCTTGCTGCTTCTGTGCCTTGGTCTGGGGACATTTGGAGGAGCATGGGCCCCCCACTAACATCAGCTCAGAAGATGCTATGGAAGATTCCCAGCAGGCTCCTTAACATCAGCAAAAAGGAGAGACAAAGAAAACAGGAAAGAAGGCTGTCCGAGCTGAGCTCAGTGAGGGTGGTACCCAGCCCACACCAGCAGTCATCTTTGCTCCATGTTTGTGTTGAGGAGTGCAGGGCTCCAGGTGCTATAAACAGGCTCTTGGGCCAAGCACAAGAGCTCAAGCTCCAGCCCTCTCTCTGGGCTGCTGAAAAGAGCAGCTCCTTGAGGCACTCTCCCCAGCGGGCAGCACAGGCACCTGTGTCCTTCATCCACGGGCACTCCATCCACAGCTGTGGCCGCTTGATGTAACTGGCTGTGTCAAGAGCCACATCTGGGCTTCAGTGCAATGGCTCAGGCCTTGAGTCTTGTGTTTGCACAAGCCCCTCCCCCTCCCCGTTATTACAGCTCCGGAGTGGTTATTTCTGCCTTCCCATCCCGCTCCCAAACTGCCCTTTCCTCCTCTCCTTTCAATAACCTGCCTCCCTCCCACCTCCACCCTCCTCTGGGGGTTTTTTATTGTTTGTTTTGCTGATGGATTTGGTGGGTCCAAGCCCTGGGAAATGTCCACTCACTGGAAAGTCAGTGTCTCTTCTTCCTCTCTGCCTCGATGGGCCAACTTAATCTCAGAGGTACGAAGCAGGGCAGAGAAGAGAAGAAACATTGGGAGAAAAAGGTGTGGCTCCTCAAGAAGGCTGCTTCATCAGAAATTATAAATCAAAAAGAAAGCAGTGCAGGGAGGGGTTAGAAGGAGAGTGGGGAGGGGTAAGCCTTGGAACAGTGACTCTGCAGGTGCAAGAGTGACACAGAGGGTCCCTGTCTCCTGGGCTGAGCTGCGGAACCCTCGGACTGTTTCATAGACCAAATGCAGAGGTCTCATTGAAGGCTCAGAACCTCATCTTACATCTCTGTATGGATGCTGTTGTCTGGAAGACTAAACAATTGATGAGCATATTAATCCCCAACCTAGAGTCTGTTGGAATCCCCTGCTGCGGGAGCCACCCCACTGGGCTAGAGACCAGGGGCTGACAATGTCCACCTGGCATAGAGACCTTCTAGTTTCTTTAATCCTTCCCCACTTATCTGGGGCATGACACGTCCTAGCATCGACCTCCCTGTCATTGATGGGGGCTCCTCAGAGTCCCAAGCCTAGACCCTGGGGACCTGATGAAGTTAGAAGGCATTATCCAAGCCTGTCGAATCTAAGCACAATGGTTAACATTGATTGTCAACTGAACAGGATCTCAGATCACCTAGGAGACAAATCTGTGTTAATTGAGAAGGGAAGAGGCACCCTGAAATGTGGGGGCACCATCCCTTGAGCAGGGGTAGCACTCTGAGTAAAAGGCAGAACTCCCTCCTGACTGTTGGATGCAATGTGACAAGTGGCCTCTAAGTTCTGTAGCCATGACTGCCCTCTACAACAAATAGTGCTCTCAAACCCATGGGCCAAGATAAGCCTTCTTGTCCTTACCGCTGTCACAGTGACAATTCAAGGCACCAAGCCATGGGACAGCACCATCCCATCCCAGCCAATTCCTACAGTTTCTTCCTCCACCTTCCCATGGCCACATGTAAACTTCTAAGGATTAGGCTTCCAAACTTGACTATAAGTAGAATACAAAAACAGAGAGCAAATCACGAAGTTGGAACTGTGTGCCTGACTGGGTGGGGATCGGTCACTGCAGTCTAGTCTCATGCGCGACCCTGCCTGCAAGGAAGGCACGAGACCCAGGCTTCTTCCTTCTATGGTTTATTCGGGCATTTTACAGAAGTTTCTCTTTTCCTACTAATATTACCCCCACTACTGCTACTGCTGCAGCTACTACTACTACCACTACTCACACACACACTCTCTCTCACTCACTCACTCACTCTCTCTCTCACTCTCT